>NW_026847438.1:111015274-111033809 GCF_025583915.1 Anolis sagrei ordinatus
GGACAAGTTTCCCAATTCTGGTGGGGGTGGGTGGGTGGATGCAGCAAAAGCAGATAATGTGGGATTTTATTCAGCTGTATGGAAGGGACCTACATAACATGAATTTTGTTCCAGGGTTATAAATGTCATTTCCACCCCACGGAGAGCTCACGGCCCCCTCAAACCTCAAACTAAAGTATTCCCTTACAAATTCCAGCACCACCCAAACTACCATGGCTCAATGTGATGGAATCCTGGGAGTTGTAGTTTTTTGAATCACCAGTACTCTTTTGTAATGAAGACTAAAGACTTTGTAAAATCGCAATTCCCAAGATTCCATTGCATCAAGCCAAGGTATTTAAAGTCATGCCAAACTACATTGATTCTATAGTGTAGATGCAGCCTCAGATGCTGGTCTACCCTATTGGAGATGCGGTCTGTCTTCAATCTTGCCTGGTCTGTTCTATGTATGATTTTTTCAAAATATTTGAAACAGAATCCTCCTTATCCTTTAGGAAGTTTGAGGCTGGATCCACACTGTCATATAACCCAGTTTCAGGATGCATATTAACTGCACTGAATGTGATTTTATGAGTCTACACTATCATATAATCCCATTAGATGCAGCTAATCTGCTTTCTGAAACTAGATTATATGGTGGAATAGATCCATCCTGAGATGTGCAAAGCCGAAGTGGATGCTCCATTGATCACGAGGCCTTTTCTATCCTCTATGGCTTCATCTACATTGGAACTGCATTATATGGTCAGTGTTGACTTCTATGATGCAGTTCAATGCAGTTTCAAACTGCATTATAGCACATTGCAGATGGGGTCTAAGAGACAGCCAATGTGGTGTAATTGTTTGAGTGCTGGGCTTAGACTCTGGAGACTTGGATTTAAATTCTTGCTTTGCCATGGAAACATACTGTATGGCCTCAGGCAGGTCACACTCTCACTATCAAAGGGAAATCATGGAAAGTCCTCTCTAAAGAAATCTTGTCAAGAAAAACCTCTGATAGGTTCACTTTAGGATAGCCATGGCCAAAAATGACATGAAGGCACACAACAATAATGGCTCTAAGACTGTATCACAAAGAGAGTCACCATCTAAGTGATCTAAAGGTTGGATAAGACTCTGAAAGACTAGGCTTTGAAGCAAACTCGGAGAACTTGGGCAAGTCACACTTTCTCAGTCTTGGAGGAAAGCCACAGGAAACCTTCCTGGAATAAAATGTTCCAGGGATTATAAATCAGAGCTGACTTGAAGCTACATAAGAATGAGTGTTAAATAATTGTAGACTCTGCTTTCTTCTTCAGAGAATGCAGGTCTTTGTTATGTTTTCATGTTGTCTCGAAGTCTGGAGTTGGAAAATGATTCACAACAGATGCATTCATTGTTTTAATCAGAAAAGATCACAAACGAGAGGAAAAATAGCAGAGGAAGCAGGTTCATCTAATCTCGGACTCTGCAAGAATTTCACTAGACAATGGGTAATCCTCCAGAAATGTCCCCCAGCCACCAAGAATATTCTTTTGTTCATGCCAGAGCTTCAGGTGTCCTCTTCCATTGAAGTTGTCTTCCAAACTGTTGAGAGTCCTCTGTGTGGTAAGGCATAACTGCTATTGCTTGAACCCTGGGCAGTGCGCATGTCTGTACCTTCAAGTGACCTGTTGATTTATGAGGACCAAATGAAGTTCATAAAGTTTTCTTGAAAATTGTATATAGTATAAACAAAGCATTGAGTCCCACAATCCCACAAGTAGCTTCCACAGCCATGGCTTTTCCATAGTCAGTGGGCAGTATGCACTTTCTGAAACTCCCTGTTTACAGGTGATAGCAGGATTTGGTTGCTTGTACAGCTCTGGGCAACAGCCTTTGTCTGCAGTAGCTTGATTCTCCTGCCCATTTCCAGGATCCATGCATCCAAATACTGCAAACATACTCTGAGTTAACAGCAGATAAGATTCATTTGCTTCTGCTTTCCTATCTGGCATGACTTAATGAAAAGCGTGCATCCACATAAGCTGGTTTGGACAAACAAACAGGATGGTGAAAGTAGAACCTGTCTGGAAGTAAATGGTAAAATGCAAAACAAAGCAACCTCTGCACTGATGGGCAGTTGACAGATTAAGGCCCTTGATCGAGATGAACATAAAGCAATATTTAGCAGTGATATCCCTCACCTCTGTTGAAATCAGAAGCATACTTTGCTCTCTTCCTCTGATCTAAATTTACCTTTAGAATGTCTAAGATTACCCAACCACATAGGCTGTCCTTGCCTTTTTTCATGCATCACCAACGGCCCCTTGAACCCCTGGTGGTGCAATGGGTTAAACCTTTGTGCCGCCAGGACTGCTGACTGACAGGTCAGTGGTTCGAATCTGGGGAGAGCAGGTTGAGCTCCCATTTGTCAGCTCCAGCTCCCCATGCAGGGACATGAGCAAAGCCTCCCACAAGGATGGTAAAATATCAAAAATCAGAGCATCCCCTGGGCAACATCCTTGCAGATGACCAATTCTCTCACACCAGAAGTGACTTGCAGTTTCTCAAGTTGCTCCTGACACACACACACACACACACACACACACACACACACACACAATGGCTCCTTAATGAATGAACAATAAATCAGGCAGTGATTTGGTGTCGAGGAGACTGAAGCAGAAAGTCAACTCCCTACAAAGTTATAGCCCAGTTACATCTTTAAAGAGATGACCAGAAAGAGGCAAGATCAGAACAGTGAGTCATACAGAGATATATTGTCGAAGGCTTTCATGGCTGGAATCACTGGGTTGTTGTAGGTTTTTTCGGGTTATATGGCCATGGTCTGGAGGCATTCTCTCCTGATGTTGACTGTTCCAACAGACCTCACTACCTCTGAGGATGCTTGCCATAGATGCAGGCGAAACGTCAGGAGAGAATGCCTCCAGACCATGGCCATATAGCCTGAAAAAACCTACAACATACAGAGATATACTGGGCAATCTCTTCTGCATGTTAGCAATTTATTGTCACTGAGCCATGGTATCAACTAGATGGTATCAACTAGACAGAGCACTGCTGTGGATGTAGACATTTTTGGGTTCAGTGTCAAAAAGTAGAGGATGTGATGAAAAGTCTCTGTCTAGATAAAAAAAAACCCACTTTCTGCCAGGATAGATTAGGTGAACCCAGAGTCTCTTTAAGTACAGAAAGCCTAGACAGTTTACTTATTAGGACAAGAGCTCCCAGAATCCCCACGATTGATTCTGGCAACTGTAGTCCAAAATGAAGATGGCTTGATATGTTGTTGTGTGTCAGAATGTTGTGTCTGACTTACGGCAACTCTAAAGTAATCTTATCATGGGTTTTGTTCAGAAGGCATTTGCCTTTGCCTTTCTCTGAGAGAATATGACCTGCCCAAGGTCATTTAGTAGGTGTCATAGCTGAGTAAGGATATCTGACTAAAATACTTTAATCAATTTCTTTGCTGTCCTTTGCAGCACACTAGGGTCACCTGCTTGGCTTCTGTTCCCAGGTGGGATTGGATGGTCTTGTCCAAAAATGTAATCGGCATAAACAGTAGAGCTGCAACAAATGCTCTCCTAGAATTTGTGCTCTTCATTTTCTTATGTGAATACTGGTGATTAGCTGCATATGTATATGTTGTGAAACATTACATGTTGATTAAGTAATGATATATTAGAATAGTTGGAGGTTCCATGTCATATCTGACACCTGACATTCAGCATATTGCAGTATTTTGGCATCTAACTGTTTTTCATAGAATATATAAGATCCTATACCACATGGATGGACTAGTAGAATCCACCAGCATAGTTATAACAGATGATGGAGGCTATTCCCTCTGCATGGCTGTTCCTCTTGGTCAGTGGCACCCAACCTGTGGTCCATGGACCACCAGTGGTCTGCAAGATCGAAAATATGGTCTGCGGCCTCATCATTACTACACCATTGCCTCGAAACCATGTGGCAATGAGAGTGACTGGTCTCATGAAACCCTCTTATAATGCTGAGGCAATGGGGATATCGGGAGGGGAGTGGCTGACTATCCACAAAAGATTACTACTATCACATCAGCTCTAGATTATTAAATATGGTTTTTTTGGTGGGTGAGCAGATGATGATGACTACTGGATGGCATATGTTCTGTATCAGAAACTAGAGCTGATGTGGTCTATCTAATGCAGTTTTCTGAATCAGCACCCCAAATAACCAAACCGAATCAAAAGTTGACCAAAGACTGATTTGTAACCCTTGTATTAATGTTGGAAAGTGGTCCCTGGTCAAAAAAAAGGTTAGGAACCACTGCTCTTGGTAGATAATGAATGACTGCCAGAGTATGCCCATGTTTCTTCAGGTAGCTCTTCTTCTATATAAATAAAAATGTAATGTTGTTTGTGGGATTAACAGAACTCAAAAACCACTGGACTAATTGACACCAAATTTGGACACAAGACACCTAACAACCCATTATATGTCCTTCACTCAAAAAATTGATTTTGTCGTTTGGAAGTTGTAGTTGCTGGGATTTACAGTTCACCTACAATCAAAGAGCATTCTGAACCCCACCAACGATGGAATTGAACCCAACTTCGCACACAGTTCTCCCATGACCAACAGAAAATACTGAAAGGGTTTGGTGGGCAGTGTCCTTTGGTTTTGGAGTTGTGGTTCACCTACATCCAGAGATCACTGTGGACTCAAACAATGATGGATCTGGACCAAACTCTACACGAATACTCAATATGCCCAAATGTGAACACTGGTGGTGTTAGGGAAAAATAGAATCTTGACATTTGGGAGTTGTAGTTGCTGGGATTTATAGAGCATTCTGAACCCCACCAATGATAGAATTGGGCCAAACCTCCCACACAGAACCCCCATGTGGGTCACAGCAATGCGTGGCAGGGGATGGCTAGTCATATATAAAAGATGAAGTAGTGTGTCCCTGGTACACTCTTCCTTTTTCCTTCTTTTGTGCTTAAGAGCAGCCAGCATAAAACTTGATGTTCTCTGCACTGTATCCCTGTATTGGATTTCAGGAGGACTCTGAACAATCAACTCCCAAAGATGTCCTGAAAAAGGAGCCTTCTTCTGCCTGTAGAAGGATGACAATGAAAAGTTCCAATCTAACTTCTCTAGGAACAGTGTTTCAGATCATGAGGACAATAATCAAAAAGGGCCTGTGTTTCCACCTGATATATATGTGAAGTAGATGAAACAGAAAGAAGACCCCCAGAGGATCTCAAAACACGGACAGGATCATTCAGATCAACTGGACCTTTACCTACTGTGCCTGTATTCATATATGTTAGTGATGATGAAGAGGCTGATTCTCCATGCCCAGAGCCTATAACATTGGAGCATACTCTGGAATATTGGGATCCCATGTGTGGGTGCTGGTGGGATTGGAGATGGTATTAGGGACAGAAGGATCCACATGACCAGTCTCAATCTCAGAGTTCCACATGTAGGTATGAGAAAGCAGCATTCATCCATCAACAAAAACAGGACAGGTTATCATATGCACAGTTAGGGAAGAAATCCAAATGTAGTTCATATATACATGCACAGCTCTTGATTTAACCACGACTTTGCAACACAACTGGCCCAAGTGAAAAGTATGTTGCATGAACACATTATTTTTTAATCCTTCAACAACACTGCATTGACTACAGTGTTTTTAACAGAGAATACTATCCAGCTACAGTATAGAGACATTCACATGTGTATCATTTTTTTTCCTTTTATAATTTAATGGATCTTCACAGTCGTGTGTTATGTCCCTAGTTGGGGTTTTATACATTTCCCTTGCAAATAAGTGCAACATATCCTATAAAAATAAGAGAAATTCTAGCCTTTGTTCTTCACTGCGATGAATTTCAAACAAAATTAAGCTGGTATTTCCTTGGTTACTTATTAACCACAGTTCATTTAACAAAATCAATATTTCAGGCAAAGAGGTAAACACTTGCCACACCGACCTGTCTTTTTTCCTTTACATTTACAAGCTGTTTTTTTTTAAAAAAGAAGAATAAAATGCATCTGCCTGGAAACCAGAGGGGAACGAGGAACAGTGCCTCTTATCCCAGGGATATGCAAAGCACATTTTATTTTGCCTTTTATCTCTCCAATTGTATGTTGATCCCATACATATAGATTGATTTTGCACAGGTAGATAATGAAAAGTCAAGGGGGAAAATTTACACAACGGCACTCAGGATCTCAGCTCTCTATTGGTATATAAATTGGTTTATTATTTCATTCTCTTAAAGAGGGCCATCCACACTGGGGAGCATTTTAAAATCTTTTATGTTTAAACGCAAACCCATTTACCATTTGTCTCCTCTTTTTTCCGTTTGTAATTTCCACAGCATTTTGGGTTTAATTTTCAAATATATTTATGTGTAAACATACTGTTGCTTATTCCTAACTCCTGCATCCGTCACCTTGTTCCGACAGTCAAGGCTCTCAAGCCGAATTTCTGACAGGAGGACAGTGACAGCTGGGAGCCCAAGACGTGTAAGTGTTTCTCCTCCATGTGGTGATACCTTGTGAGCTGTTCCTAATACACCATAAGTGCTTTGCATTTAGCCAATGTAACCTATAGTCAGGAAGGGCATTCAAGCAGAGAAAAGGGAGCACTGGGTGTGGAATAAAGCTTGGAACAAAAAAAATTAAAACAACAAAGAAATCTCTCTCACACACCCCGGCAAACCAAATAAGGGAAACATTATTAATAAACATCTTCTGGGCATTTGGTGGCACATTTTGACTGCTCCAGCTTAAGGCAATTAATTCAGGATACTGACATTAACTCTCTAACTCGTTGACAGCTTGGAGCTGGAACTAAAAATGCTAGTTCTCCAGGGAAAAGAGGAGGCTAGTTGGCTCTTTTTCTGGACTGTTTGCTTATAGGCCCAGAGAGCAATCTTCCTCGCAGAATGAAATGCAAGGACACAAACAATGTACCAGGGAGAGAATAGGAGATGGGAATGAACAGTTTGAACTATTTGCTCAGCAGAAGGGCAGCCACAATTGCCAGCCAATGGCTTTCCCATGCATCAACTGAGGCTTCTTAGCTTCTTTTGTTGTTCTTCTCCTTCCTCCATCCAGATAAGAGCACAGCTGCAGAGATTTCAGCTAACTTCGGGCCTGGATTTATTCACAGAAGTCTCCTTTTATGCTTACAGTATCTATTTTTCTGCTGAAGCAATTTCTGTATCATTAAAAAAAATAGATATAGTAGTGCTGTATTTCATGAATTGCAAGACCTAACCTATTCTATGATATACACTAAATTCAGTACCACAAGCTATACACACACACACACACACACAAACACACACACACAAACACATGCATCTGTAATTCTAAGACATATGGGGGGGGGAGTGTGTCTTAGAATTGAGGAAATACTAGTATTTCCTCAACCAAACTACTAACTAGACTCACTTTCTGTGGAGAAAATAAATAAATTTGCAACCCTTCATCTCTTTATTTGCATTAGTCTCCATCTCTTGTGATTAAACTGTGATACGGAAAACACTACACAGCAGGCTAATGAAAACCCTTTCTGAAAATCCAGGCAAAGTGAAAGAGCTTGATTCCTACTGATAGTGTGCACTATCTTCCAATTATAGTATGTGGAACAGGTTTGTTCTGTTGGACATTGATATGTCTACTTCTCAATTTTTGTCAGTGAAATCTTCATATATGTAAATGGACACAGGATTGCAATGTGTGGTCTCCCACATTCTGTAGGACAGGGTTCAAAGTAAGATTCAAGTATGTATGAGTTCTCTTATTCATAGGAACTCCATGTGCTGAAAGTAACTTTATGGCAGTTAACCACACACATACAATATTTGAATCAAACAATTGAACAGCACTATTCAATTTGCCTGGTTTAACCAGGTGGCCCAGTGAGTTAAACCCTTGTCCCAACAGGACTGTTGACCGAAAGGTTGGCAGTCCGAATCCGGGGAGCAGAGTGTGCTCCCATCTGTCAGCTCCAGCTTCTCATGCAGGGATATGAGAGAAGCCTCCCACAGGATGGTAAAACATCCAGGCGTCCCCTGGGCAACGTCTTTGCAGATGGCCAATTCTCTCACACCAGAAGCAACTTGCAGTTTCTCAAGTTGCTCCTGACACACACACACACGCAAAGAAATATTTTCAGGTAGAATCCAGAAATGATGTATTAAAAGGATTAGAAACAGGTATAAATATAAAGTAGCAGATGTTTTATCTTCCAGCTTCCTTTGTGATGTCAGTTGAAAATATACATGTGTGTGCATATACATATACACTCAAGCAAACTTATAGTTCTTTTTAGGAATATTTGATGCGCCAGCTTTTTAAAATGTCTCATGATCACCAGTTAAAACACTCCTGTTAAATAACCAGACATGATCTGAAAAATGACAGGTTATTTTCTGCCACAAATAGTTATTTCAGTTTACGAATGTTACTCACCCACTAACTATCTCTATAAAATACACAGACCACATACACATTCCAACATATGCAAGGGACTTTATAGGCATGGAGTCCCAGGTATTACATTCACATATGCATATACTAACAAGGCATGATTTGCAGAATTTTGGATTGTTTGAATTGAAGGTCCACTTTGGTATTCAAAAAGTAAACATTTTAATGTAGCTAAATAATTGTGCATGTAGTGTAGTCAAATTTTCAATGGTATATTTAGATTTTTGTTCATCTGATGTCTTGAAAGGACATACATGCAGCTGTTTATAAAACTGTCAGAGTGGTGCGATAAGGCAAAATTCTTGCACAATATGCATTGAACAAGCAATCTGGAAAAATATCCCACCTTCTGCCACCCAGTGGGGAAAATCCGACCATTTAAATTCATGTGACTTTCACTGTAGGCATATGTTGGCCTGTTTTTGCTCTTTATATTCTGTCAGTTTAAAAATGTTTGCATTTTGTATTAACATTCTATCCTGGTTCCGGTTCATTGAGAATATGATTTCTGTTCAGATTCGTACACGACGTTAGGAGCTTTTGACTAGAGAACATTCAAAGTTTCCGGTTAAGATATAGGCACAGCGATGCAGTATGTTTCATTCCCAGAAAATTTAACTGCATGACTTGAGAGGTTTTGATAGGCAGCTATAATAATTAGTACAAAGAAATCCTCTGTGCTAATTGTTATCCATGACATAAAATAAACTCGGCGAACATTGCCTTTAAAGCAAACCAAGACATGAGGCATTTGTAGTTATTTTAATTTTGCGTGAAATAAGCCATTAAAATATTTACAAACCACTGACTTTTAAATCATATATATATTGTTATTATAATTTATATACTATCAGCGGTGTATAGGGCTTTGCAGTGTTACAAATAAGGCCTGCTTATTTAGATTGATTTTTTATCTTTTTCCAACACTCTCCAGATTTAAATTGTAATAAATTTGTTGAAGTTTTTTCTGTGGTGGAAAGAAATTTCACAAAAATATAAAAGAGTATAATTTATTAGTAGCATATGGAATATTCTCAGTCAAGGAACAGGCTCATAGGAAGCTTGAAGGGCACACACAGCTTTTTTCCAGTACAAAAACCGACAAAACATTGGGTATTTTCCCTCTACTGGGTGGTCAGGAGGAAAGGCTGAAAGGCAAAAGGACTCCTATTGTCTCTGCTGTGTCTTAAGAGCTGACCTCACGTGCCTCTAAAAAGAAGAAAGCACCTGTTTATCTCTAGTTATCCTCTGCTTCTGCCAGCTCCCCCCACAGAGATATTCTCTTCTTTTAAAAGGGAAGGGAGAAAGAAGAAAGTGCCCCTAAAACGCTTGGAAAAATACCGGTATATTCCTCCTGAATCTGGAATCATCATGTGCAACAAGGCACAGATACCTCAAGATGAGCACAAGATGCTTAAACACTCACCCCATTCATCTGCTTTAGAATGGATAGGGGTTGCATCGGATGCTATGAAAATACATCATAAGGCCAATATATGTCCATATACACATATATGTCTAGTTTGAGCAGGAAGATATATGCACAGAAATTCCCCAGCTAAATCTTTTTTTTTCCAGCAAAGGACAGCCTTTTGTATTATGCACAAGATGAGGCTGCTTCTGAAAACGGCATTTTGGGTGCTGATTTCTCTGTCTCCCAACATGCAGGATAATTTCTTTATGTTTTTTTATGGTGCCAGAAGTGAATTGAGAATATAATTATAATGTATAGAAAAGACACAAACAAAGATAAAAACTAGGCATTATGCTAAACGTCCTTTGACAAGAAGCTGGCCACTTGAAGTACCTCTGGTGTCTCCGTGAGAAGGTCCTCCATTGTGCATGTGGCAGGGCTCAGGCAGCATTGTCATAAATGGTCTGTGGTTTGCCCTTCTCCACACTCACATGTAGTGGACTCCACTTTGTAGCCCCATTTCTTAAGGTTGGTTCTACATCTCATGATGCCAGAGGGCAGTCTGTTCAGTACCTTCCAAGTTGTCCAGTCTTCTGTGTGCCAAGGGGGAGTTTTTCATCTGGAATCAGCCACTGATTGAGGTTCCGGGTTTTAACCTGCCACTTTTGGACTCTCGCTTGCTGAGATGTTCCTGCAAGTATCTCTGTAGATCTTAGGAAGCTATTTCTTGATATAAGGGATTGACTTACTGGTTGATATCCAAACAGAGGATGGGCCAGATATGTCAATGCTACAGGCTGCTACTTCCCGACAAATGTCAGGTGGTGCAATACTGGCTAGACAGTGTAATTTCTCCAGTAGGACTTAAACATCCTGTGATAATGTGGCATGTCTCATTAAGAGCCACATCCACTCTTTTAATATGGTGAGATGCCTTCCACACTGGGCATTCTTATTCAGCAGCAGAGTAGCAAAGCGCAAGAGCAGATGAAATTACACTGTTTAGCCAGTATTGCACCACCTGATATCAGTCAGGAAGTAGCAGCCAGTAATGAAAGGACCAAGGCAGTGACATCTCCGGCCCATCCTCTGTTCGGATATCAGCCAGCACGCCAATGCCTTAAATCAAGAAACAGTTTTCTAAGATCTACAGAGATATTTATGGGAACACCTCAGCAAGTGAGAGTCCAAAAGTGTCAGGCTAAAACCCAGAACCCCAAACCATAACTGATACCAAATGAGAGACTGGATGACTTGGAAGGCCCTGAACAGACTGCACTCTGGCACCACAAGATGCAGAGCCAACATTAAGAAATGGGGCCACAAAGTGGAGTGTGGAGAAGAGCAAACCACAGACCACCTACTACAATGCAGTCTGAGCCCTACCACAATGGTAGAACATTGTTCAGTACCTTCCAAGTTGTCCAGTCTTCTGTGTGCCAAGGCGGGGGGGGGGGGAGTTTTTCATCTGGAATCAGCCACTGATTGAGGTTCATTTTGAATATGATTCACAACCAACCATTAATCCTACCCAGCTCAGTCTACTCCAGTGGTTCCCAAACTTTTTGGGTCATGGAACCCTTCATAAGACACTTATTTTCAATGGAACCCTGACTCTAATCCTGATTTGTTTAATCAAGATATAGTTGTAGCTATAGATATTCTGGATCATTTTATGCTAATTCAAATATGCTTTCCAATTTCCTATATAGCATCTAATTTTTGAAGGAATGTTACTCTTTGATTTAATAAATGAATAGCATCACAATATCCCAAATGTCTTTCTTTTCAAAAACTATACATGAAAGAAAGAACTCAAAAGAAATGTGGGGTCAATGAAAAAAAAAGACTACTTATGAATCACTTTTTTCAGATGGCAAATAAAATGTTGTTAAGTGAAGGCAGTAACTACATACCTGATAGCAATAGTGGAAGTACATTGCCTGCTAACCCCCCGAAATAATGAGACCACACATAAGTATTTGGGTTTAAATACGGGCAACTTTTATTTATTGTTACCTATTGAACTTTGACCAGATCTAAATCTATGATTCTATGGATTCTGAACTTGGTGGCAAAGCCGAGATAGCGTCCCTGCCCGGCCTATCCTTCGGCTAGTTAGGGCGAAACCCCCAGGTCCCCAGGGAACCTAATCTTGGCAATCTTAAAGGAAAATGCATCGGAAAAGTCCCTCTCAGAGTATCTGAGACCCGACTCTCCCCATTCCTAGGTCATCAGAATTTCCCTCACCTCAACAAACAAACCTTAGGTGAGTGTTTTAGTTAATGGCCTTCACCCCTGAAGGGGGTGCCTTGGGCATATACCAAATTTTAGATTTTCTTAACTCTTTACTGAAATCACCTATTTAATGCCACACCACCCCCAATTTGCCCTGCAACAGTATAGGGTAGGCGAAAAAACCCTCGTAGAGCGTTAAGAGGGGAAAAAATTCCTACCCGGCCCCTTAACGGCAACCCTAATATACTGTTTAATGGGCGGGAGTGGTGGGTCGTCGATCAGATCCAGACTGAATAAGAGGGCAGGCCAGTGCCAGAGGCCTGGCCCTGCCCCCTTTAAAATAGTTCCTCCGGAACTCATTGTTGGCTCTTCGGGTGAAGAGGCAAATTGCTCCACCAGCCCAGCTGCGCTGGTCAGGTAAAGCTCCAAATAGCTGTTACAGAGATTATAAATCATACAGTTGGCCTCATGTGGTTTTATTTCAAAGTCTGTTTTACATGAGATTTTAAAGGTTTTTCCCAAGACCCCTATGATGCTATGATGCTTTTGCAGAACTTTAGGTTTCCGTAGAGCATAGTTTTGGAACCACTGATCTGAACTGACTGTGAGGGCCCTTCCACACAGCCCCATATCCCAAAATATCAAGGCAGAAAATCCCACAATATCTGGTTTGTGCTTACCAACAGAGCTTGATCCAGGTTGAGCATTCTTTATCAGGAATTTTGAAATCTAAAGTTGTTTACATGGGTTTCCCAAGATACTAACACTTTTGCCTTTGATGGTTCAATGTATGTAAACTTTGTTTCATGCACAAAAATATTGTATAAAAGTACCTTCAGGCTATGTGTATAAGGTGTATATACAACATAACAGACTTTTCTTGGATCTCATAGCTAAGATATCTCATTACATATGTTTTGTTGTTCTTCATTTGTTCAGTCATTTCCGACTCTTCGTGACTTCATGGACCAGTCCATGCCAGAGCTCCCTGTCAGTTGTCACCACCCCCAGCTCCTTCAAGGTCAATCCAGTCACTTCAAGGATACCATCCATCCATCTTGCCCTTGGTCAGCCCTGCTTCCTTTTTCCTTCCATTTTTCCCAGCATAATTGTCTTCTCTAAGCTTTCCTGTCTTCTCATGATGTGGCCAAAGTACTTCATCTTGGCCTCTATTATCCTTCCCTCCAATGAGCAGTCAGGCTTTATTTCTTGAAGTATGGACTGGTTGAATCTTCTTGCTGTCCAAGGCACTCTCAGAACTTTCCTCCAGCACCACAGTTCAAAAGCACCTATCTTCCTTCGCTCAGCTTTCCCTTACCATTACATATGTAGGTATTCCAAAATCCAAAACTTTTTTGGTCCTAAGTATTTTGGTTAAGGAATAGTCAGCTCATACTCTTTGGCTGTCTCAGTCAATTGATTACACTGTAGGTAGAGGTGGTTCTATCATAATTTTAAAGAGTATATTTATACTTTTTCTAAAAGAGCAGCCAGAAACGATCCTCAAGATTTCCTTGTGATGTGATGCTATGTCTTCATTCTGTTTTAGGAAATAAAATAGTTCCATGGGCAAAAATTACAAGAACTGGCTATGATGAAGCACTTGAGTAAAATTCTCAGCACAAGTAAGAAATACCTGACGTTTGAATGAGGCAAAGGCATGCAGAGGGTCAATGTAATCAAGATTAGTACATACAAAAAACATTCCAGTCCTTAACAACAGGAATCTATGGCAGGGCTGTCTGAGTGGATTTTTTGTTGTTGCAAATACTGATAAATGAGTCTAGCCTCACTGCTCCTTTGCATGTTGCAACTCCATAATGCAAACAGATGGAACAGTAATATAATTGATCATTCCATGGGCTGTGCCATTTTCACCAATTAATCAGCTGAATATTCCTAACAACACAGAAATATGTCCTGATGAATTCAAGAACATTTATTTATACCCTAATTTTTTGGAGAGAGTATTGAGGCTGGAGGGAGAATCCATGGCAGAGAAACTGCCATTTCCAAATCTTGCACTTTTCCCCCTCAATACAATTGTTATCCTAAGATGAAATCTGGTGTTGTTACATGCACTGACTCTGATTTGTGGCAGCCTTTTCATAGGGTTTCCTTGGCAAGAATGTTTAAAGGAGGTTTGCTATTGCTTCCTCTTAGGATGAGAGAATCTGAATTGTGTGAAGTATCTGACAGGTGAGGAATATATGGAACATTTGGGGGGAAATGTTTCATTTGTAAACAAAGGACAACAGAAGTGTAGACCAAAACATATACAGGCTACTTCGTTGATGGCAGTGGTGAGAAGCTGGTATATAAAATTCACTGAAGTTGGCGGGTCATCCAGACCTTCAAGCTTTTTCTTTTTCTTTTGCAGAAATATCACTTATCAGCTCTGACCTATATAGGAAAGGAAGTTTCATTTGGCTGAGGGGATTGGTTTTTAAAGTTACGAACAAGATAGGTTACGTAGGTTTGCTTTTAAGTTGAATTTGTTTGTATGTTGCCACATTTGAAAAGTGTAATACTAGCCATCCATATATATGTGGATGTAAAAGGAGGGGTTAGCACCCTGTGGTGTTTCCTTTGCTATCAGTGCCCCTGTTCAGAAGGTTTTTAGCTCATTTTCTGTCCCTGTGAGAATTGGATTTTGAAAAATTTGGCTTGTTGTGGAAACAAGGATGGGTGGTCAAGCTTCAGTCGAGACACCTTTTCCCTATGATAACTCTATCAGGAGTGAATTTCCCTTCTGAGGGGTAGATCTCTCTTACTTCCTGTTGTCTCACTCTGTTTGTAACTATGAATTGTTTATAAGTTGGATGTTTGTAACTTGGGGACTGCCTGTAGTTCCTTTGTTTCTTTGGCCAGAATTTGGTGAGGCTGAATTCCTATGTGATATTCCTCAGCTTATTACTGTACGAGAGAAGGAAAAGAAAATCACATAAGTAGCAGGCTAATGCTTAAAGACTTGTGAAATGTGAGTGATTGCAGTGGAAGCTATTATTCAGATCAATGAGATTGTCCACATGTTAGTTGTTGTGTTGTGTGCTTTTAAGTGGTTTCCAACTCAGGATGACCCTATCATGGGGTTTTCTCACCCAAGATCACCCAGTGGGTTTTTATGGCCAACTGGGCAATCGATCCTTGGTATCCAGAATTGTAGACCAACATTCAGACCACTACATCTCACTTCTTTTATTCTCAGATTCCTCCACCCCCCCATTGCTAACTGTAGGCTCTGAAACTCAAATTCTGCATAACTTTCAAATGTTGTTTAAAAATACTTTAAAGAACATGATCTTTTCCATCTTGAATGACATCCCTCACTATTCACTTTGGCATGGCACTGGGGAAGAATGATATAAATCATTTGATTATGAATTCACACTTGAAGGCACATAACAGCAACCAACTTCCTTGCCATAAGTGATATCTAAAGCAAACACTATATATTTTAAAATTAAAAACTCTAGACATATTGCTAACATTTCAAAAATTGCCCTGAATAAAGAATATTCAGTTTGAAGATATAGTAGATACTAGACTGACCATTTATCTCATTTGATTGGTCAAATTTCTCAACTATTTCCAAATATTTCTGTCTCCATTTAATATCTCAGGTAGAAAGAAAGAAAACACAGGAAATCTAATCCCATCTTCACCGGAAGGCAATCTTGGTGAGGTGGGTGAGGCTTAATAACTCATTATTGATGTGCTAATGCATTATTAAGGCTTCCCTTGGCCAACATAACTGTCAAGATCAAATCCTTTCAAAATGTCATTGCAGCAAATGGTGAATCATAGGAATTATGGTACTATCTTAAATCAATGTCAAGCATGGCAATGACAATGTCAGTATTGCTGTGAAATTTGATCAGTATTTTCCCTCTTCCGGGTGTTCACACATATCTAGTTTTAGAAATGCTGGGAAAATATATCTGGATGACTTGAAAGACATGGGACTTTCAGATGGTGCATCTGTGACTTCAGAAAAAGAAACAGGTTCAAAGCTAGCCTGTGATCACAACATTTTGGGGCAGGTCCAGCATTCGGAGTCAACCGCAACGGCCCCATTGTCTAGGACGGTGGAAGTCCAATCCCAACACACAAGCCTTTACATGGTAAGTTATTTATAGCTTCAATTGCAACTCTATTCTTCTTCTGACAAGTGGCTGCCCTGGCTTATGGGTTTACGGGCGTGGTCCCTTTTAGTTCAGAAATGTATGCCTTAATACCCCCAGATGTAAGCCTTGAAGGCTAATAATCAACTGAGTGAGGATGCAGATTCTATAGAGGAATCGTATTGACAGAGGCTGACTTTAAAAAATGCCACAGGCAGAAAAATATTCCTTCCCCTATTCCACTATCTTGTTTGTCTTACAGAATTCCATGACATACATTAGTTAAGTTACTAATCCTTATACCAGTGGCTTTTGTATTATGATCCACGGAACATCAGGATTTCTTGTAAACTACGTAAGGTTCATAAATGAAGAGATCAGTAATGCCGAGCACCTTTCATAACAGCTTGCCCACTACTACAAAACTGCACATACAATTGGCAGCTTCAGGGGACTGTTGGAGGCAGAGGTGCTTTTGGAATTTGTTCTTTGTAAAGTCCAATATGAACTGACCTGATCTGTATCCCTGAAGCAAAGTGAACGCTGTTCTTCAAATTTCACTTCCTCACTCAAAAATGTACTAAAATGCATATACACATGAGTTTTAAAATACTTTGAGATGCAATACACATAGAAATATATGTTAAAACATGTATATTTTAAAGGAACTTTAGTGTGGCATCCTGTACATTTTTTTACAATATTTTTATTGTTTCAACTTTAGAATATATTGCTTACACTTAGTTTCCATATCTGTACACACTTCATTTCCATGTAACATTGCTTTTATCTGCACCCTCTCTTTTTATACATCCTTCTCTTAAAAAAAGGAAAAAATAAAAATAGGGTCTGTGCACTCCCTTTTAGTTTGGAGCTGGATTTGGCAATTCAGATATGTGCCTGATGTGGTCCAGATTGATTTGGACTCAATCCGTTCCAATTTCTACCCAAATCTGCACCAAAGAATCTGCCTCACTGGTCCTTCCCCAGAGTCTTGCACTGAGAAAAAAAAAAGGGTATAAATATTTTTTTAAAAAATCACATATCCTCATAAAATACATAGACATGGTAGATTTTGTATGTGATTTTCCTGTATCTTGGCAGGGGGTTGGACTGGATGACCCATGAGGTCTCTTCCAACTCTATGATTCTATTACTGTAAAGAGGGAATAATTAACTACAGCAAGAATTTCAAAAACTCTAGGAATTGGTAAAATTTGTTGTTTTTCAAAAAAGCAAAAGCATGTAGCCACCCTCCCTGGGAAAGCCCATGTTTTGGGGGCCTTATGGGGACTTAAACCCACACCAAAGCAGATTTTTAAAAACCTGCTTAAGTCATGTCTCCCGGACTATGTTGTTCTGTTTCTGGAATTGAATTGTAGCAATCTAATAGAGTTAGGATCAGATCCAAGCCAGTCAATTTGAGATCCATATGCTTCATTATCAGGGTTTTAAATTAAGATTGTTGGGTTTCTGGTAAAGATCACAAGTTCTAATTAGCACAGGAAAAACTGACATGGTTTGTAAATACTGCATTCTGACCATCTGTAGCTGGATGGTTACATATATATATATGCCTGTTTAGTTACTCTAGATCCCACAGTTGTTTCTTAAGTCCGAACTACTGCTTAGATAGAGGAGACATTAACTTGACTGAGGACCCATCTACACTCCCACATGATCCAGTTTCTGAATGCAGATTAACTGCATTGAACTAGATTATATGGCATTGTAGATTTATATAATCTAGATCAAAGTAGTTGATATGCATTCTGAAACTGGATTATATGGGAGTGTAGATCCAGGCTGAGATAAATGAAATAAAGTGTTCTGTGCCATATTGACACAATGTGGGGCTGAATAAAACTCACTAGACTCCAGTTTTACTACCTCATCTCTGGCAGAGAATTAACTATGTTTCTTCCCCTGTCATGATGGCCACCCAAGGAGGAAAACTATAACTGGGCCAGGATTGAGTATTTGAAGGTTTAAAAAGGGATCCCAAGACCTTTCAGCTATATATAGAGGACCTTAGTTATACCCCACCTTTCCTCCTAAACTGGGACTCAAGGTAGCTTACAAAATAAAAGGGAAATATCCAGGGGTCTTGAGAATTTGGAAATGTTTATCTTTGGGGTCTTTAGTACATGATAAACTTGTGATTTGGGGAACGGTGGCATCCTTCAGTAGAACACTATGCAAAGAGACTGGGACAATGACCTAGCTGTCTCTGCCCCTAAGGCCAGTTCCTCCTACAGTGTTGAGTACTAAAATCTGC
>NW_026847438.1:111036927-111226499 GCF_025583915.1 Anolis sagrei ordinatus
TTCATGCCATCTCTCAGGGCCCTTCCACAGAATATCAAGGCAAAAAATCCCACAATATCTGCTTTGAACTAGGGCTGGATCCAGACAGGCCTTTATCCCAGGAGAATCCGTGTTTGGAAAAATGTGGATTTCCTGGGGGTCTGTCCACACCCACCCTAGAAAGTGCACGCTTTCTGGGGTGAGTCTCCAGACGTTCTCCCAAGAGAACATCTGGAGGACCTACCCCACACCCCCCAAGCCCCCAGACCCCTTAAAAAAGTAAACTAAACTTACCCGGTCTCCAGTGCACTCTCATAGCAGCTCTCCCGGTGCGTAGAAATAACACGGCAGGAGAGCAGGGAGGGGAGGGGGGGAGGAGGAAAATCGCTCCCCCCCCCTGTTCTCCTGGAGTGTCATTTCTACATACCGGGAGAGCTGCTACAAGAGTGCACTGAAGGCTGGGTAAGTTTATTTTACTTTTCTAGGGGGTCTTGGGGCTTCAGGGGAGGGTGGTGGGTATTCCCACAGTTTACCAAGCTTATTTAGCCGGCTAAACTGTGGAAATGCTGTATTCTGCTGTATTCTACAGTCCAGACACTGGAAATAGTGGATTTATCTTGTGCTTTCTAAGAAGGCGTGGAATAAATCCACTATTAAATTAATTCTTTACAAACCAGGGTTTTCCTGGTTTATAGTGAATTAATTCGGGACTGTCCAGAACATTGTTTGGACAGCCCCTCCTTTATTGTGGACGTTAACGCAAGAAAGCTATTGTCTGGATGGGCCCTTGGTTATCTGAGTCCACACTGCCACATATCCCACTTCAAAACAGAAAATGTGGAATTTTATTCAGCTGTGTGGATGGGGCCTTAATCTTCTTTTTTCCAACTACCCATGCCACAATTTAAAGCATGGTTTTCAGATCTTTTATCATTTTGGTTACCTTTCTCTGAACACTATCCTACTTGTCAATATCCTTCTTGAACTGAAGTGTTCAGAACTGGGTATAATATTCAAGGGAATCTTTGACCAAAGTAGAACAGAATAGTAGTATTACTTCCCTCGATCTAGACTCTATATCCTGATCGATGTAGCCTAGAATTATATTGGCTTTTAAAAACTACCTCTCCACACTACTGTTTACTCAACTTTTAAGTTCTCATTGTTTGCTTTCCACTGGCAAACATTTTCATTTGAACTGTAACAAGATATTGAATTTAATATGTGTATCAAGAGCTTATTTGTTTGTTGATTATAGATCTGCCTGATGACGGAGCACCTTGTGTCCTAATGCACATTTGGGTGATTGAATTGAACTATATGTCCCTTTTGATTTGGATTTGTGATAAATGATATATTTTGTAAAATTATCTTTAAAAGTAAGTTTATGAAGTTGTAAGTTTATATTTCTGCTGTCCATTGCTACAGCTAAATGTGCTAAAAGTACAATGTCGCCCTCTTTTGCATAGGCTTCTGTCTATTTTATTAACTTAATTGGGACAATAGGTCTGGAGTACAACAACTATGCTGATGCTATTATGTGCCTTTAAGTGGACTCTGACTCATGACAATCCCATCACAAGTGTTTGTCCCCATGAATTATTCAGACAATCCTAGCTATTGTGTTTTCTCAGGCTGAGAAAGTGTGACTTATCCAAGATCACCCAATGGATTTCCATGGCTAGGCAGGGATATGAATTCTGATTTCCCAGAGTCCTGGTCCAAAATATTACACCTATGAATGAATATTCACCAATGAACTCAATCTACTTCTTGAGTTGGAAAATCTAATTCAATTCTGAAAGCACAGCTGAGCTGTCAAAGAAGGATCCTGAAACTTAGCTATGGCAAGCTATTGACAACCCTGGAAAGGATTTCTTCCATTATTCTCATGAAGCAAAAGAGCTGTTTGAAACCGAGAGCCCTTCCACACAGCCCTATATTCCAGAATATCAAGGCAGAAAATCCCACATTATATGAGCATGGACACAGATAACCCAGTTCAAAGCAGATATTGTGGGATTTTCTGCCTTGATATTCTGGGATATAGGACTGTGAGGAAGGGCCGTGATAGGCTTAGTGCAGGAAATGCTACGTGGCAATTTACAGAATAACCCCAAAGTTTATCTTGCTAATAGTATCATGTTTTGTCCCAGGTCAGCGGGCATAAGACAGCAGCCTTAAATACTTATAGATATGCAGTATTGTAATAGATAAGAATCAGACTGCAATTAAGACAGTTTAATTTTTAATTAAAAAGTAAGACTCTTTAATGCCGGGGAGTTGCTAGTGTGCTTAATCAGCATTTACTAATACCTAGTTAAGGCAAGAAGACATGGAATAAACCCACTATCAAATTAATTAGCCACAAACCAGGGTTTTCCTGGTTTGTGGCGAATTAATTCAGATTTGTCCAGGATGTTGTCTGGACAGCTCCCTTTTTATTGCAGAAGTTTCTGCAATAAAGGGGTGTTTAGTAGGGCTGTCCAAACACGGAAAAAATTGTTTCTAAACTCGTTTGTTTCTAAATTTGTTTCTAAATTCGTTTTTAGGGGTTTTTTGTGTTTCGTTATTTAAAAGAATTCCGAAATTTTCCTTAAAAAAAGTTCGATATTTACAAAATTTCAGAAATAATGAAGCAATAACGAAACGAATTGAAAAATTCGTTTTGTTTTTAGTTGCTCCTGAATGGTTCAATATCGCTTCGTTATTAAAAAAAAATAACGAATTTTTAACGAATTACGAAATTACGAAACGAAACCGCCCAGCCCTAGTGTTTAGATGTGCCCTTAGTGTCCTGTGGAGGTTGCCTCTCAGAAGGGATGCAGGAAATATACAAGTAGCTTGAAACAAATGTAGAATTACTGCAATGTGTAACTGTAGCTTTAACTGTCATGGCTCCATCCAACAAGATCCTGGGATCCAAAGTTTGCTAAGGGTGCTCTGCTAGAGAGCACTTTCATTTTAGCTTCACAGATGCCAAAGTTTTATAAGATGGCACCATGACAATGACGTCACACTCCTATAACTGTTCAGCGTGTACATATATTTTCTGTTCTTGTGCTCCTCTTTCATATCAATGAGATGCCCAAGGGGAGGGAAGTGGTGGACAGCAGTGCTGAGTGTTTGCCACAATCCATCTTCTGGTCATCTTCTCCCATGACTGAGTGACAGTTTTCATCCTAGCCCTAATTGCTCATGTCCACCACTTCTGTTATCACTCACTGGCAGCTGTCACAAGGACATATCCACTGGGCCCTATGCTCTCATTCCATGTGTAGCCTCTCATTCTGCATTTATTTAGCACTTAATTGTTCTCTCTTTGCTTGTAATGTCCCCATCTGAAAAACTGATTTTTCTGGTTAC
This sequence comes from Anolis sagrei ordinatus, assembly GCF_025583915.1. Lineage (NCBI taxonomy): Eukaryota > Metazoa > Chordata > Lepidosauria > Squamata > Anolidae > Anolis > Anolis sagrei. Next base: position 111,040,273 of record NW_026847438.1, read on the forward strand.
AAATGAGCAAGGGCATTTAACCCTTTTCTCTGATATCATGTTACATTTCAGAAAGAGCCTTAAATATCTATCTGCCTTTTCATCTGGAGAGAGAGGGTGACAAAGCATCCTTGTAACCTACCTATGTCCTTCCTTTGTGGGTAAAAAATAACAATTTTCACTTCAAAGCAAGAATAGTATCAACAATGACAACACTTGAAGGGAAAGAGTTAAGGAGGCTCCCTCCACCTGCCTTTTCACTGCCTGGTTGCAACTTGCCCAGCTTGTTTGTTTTATGTTTTTGAAGTGAAGAAAAAAAATCACAGAACTCCACATAACATGTAGATTGGGCTTCTGCCATCCATCTGAGGTAAGGCTAATAATGCTAACTTGCCTTACAAACGTGCTTTAAAGATTGCTGCATCTGTATCGTCATTGTTGTTGTTAACTGCCACCAGGTTGACTTCAACTATTAATGAGAGTCAACCTGCCATTAACAGTCTTACACAGGTCTTCCAAACTCAGACACGTAGCTTCCTTCATTGAGTTTATAAGCAATGAGGTCTTCTTCTTTTCTTATTGCCTTCTACCTTACCAAACATGATTGTCTTTTATAGTGAGCTACAGCTGGTAAACTGACTGGGATTTCTGGGAGTTGTAGGCCAAAACACCTGGGGACCCACAGGTTGAGAATCAGTGGTCTAAAAGATGTTGCAATCCCTGGTGTCCCCATTCTTGGAGACTGAAATCTATATTGATCAATTCCAGTCTACCATTCTTTTGTTTTCCATATTTGTTGAAAGATTTTAGTTACAACTTGAGTTGATTCTATCCTTGTAGCTTGAAGCAGCTGTATTGGTATCCCATCTGTAACTGGTGATGTATTTTTCCTAAATGCTTTGAATATAGCTTGCAGTTCTCTTGCAACCTCATCATATGGGCTGCCGGAATTGCCACATCTTGTCGTGAATCCAGTGGTGCCCTGTGTGGGGAGTGGGGAACATGTCACCCCATGCCCTGCTTCACCTGGCTTCCTCTCTACCTCATCCCATGGGGAGAAGCATTCATCACTTGGCCTCATCCCATTGATTCCAATCCTGTATGCTGGATCCTCTATAGTTTTGCGATGGAGCCTTGCCCGATGTAGTTCTACATTGTGGAATGGGAGCTGGCAGGCTCCATCACAAACCTATAGAGGATCTGGCATGTGCCACCAAAAGTTACCCCATATGATGAGGCCATTATTCTTGTAATGAATGTGTCATCCTTTAAACTCTCTTATATAATTTTTCAGTGTATTGTTCCATTGATTTTTTTTTATTCCTTCTTGATCATGAAATGTGTTCCCTGCTGGTTGGCAATAGCAATGTACACTGAATAAATCTTGCTAAAAAGCCATTTGATGGGGGAGTCATAATTTGGAGTTAATATGAAGGCAGATCACAGCAACCCAACATGAAGGTGCTGCTGAAAATGTTATGTTGATGTCTCCCATTTCTGCCATGTTTTTAGTTCATGTTATGTTTTCACCTAGTTGCTACACTGCTTTATTTACTGTCATTGGATCGGTATTCATTTTTAAGTTATGGCAACCTTAGGAAGAACCTATAATGGTATTCTCTTGGGAAGAGAGGGTCTTCCATTCCTCTGAGTCTGAAAGAATGTGATTTGCTTCAGATCATCTGGTGGGTTTCCAAGGCTGAGTGAGGATTTTAACCATGGTTGCCAGAGTCTTATTCCAACATGGTTGCTCTCTTTTGACATTGACAAAGGTGGGAAAATGCACAGCATGTAATGTCATCACGGAGCCCCCAGTGGCGCAGTGGGTTAAAGCACTGTGCCGACAGGGCTGAAGACCAACAGGTTGCAGGTTCGAATCCGGGGAGAGGCGGATGAGCTCCCTCTATTAGCTCCAGCTCCTCATGTGGGGACATGAGAGAAGCCTCCCACGTGGATGATAAAACATCAAAAATCATCCAGGCGTCCCCTGGGCAACGTCCTTGCAGACGGCCAATTCTCTCACAACAAGAGCGGTTGCTCCTGACATGACAAAAAAAATGTCATCACAAAATGAGGGCCCCCCAGACATGTTTTCTGGAGTGAATTGGGGAGAAACAGATACAAATACCAACATACACACACACAGAGTCTCAGCTCTAGTACTGCATGGACTATACACACCCAGAACAATGTTGTTAATTATGCCATACTATTGCTAACTTGTGAATATGTTCAGTTTTCTTTTCTGGGAGGGAAAATATGTTCACTCTGCCCTCCAGTGAAACACACATATTCCTTAGCAGTACTAACAAATATAAGAGGCAACCCAATACTAACTGAAATTAGCAGATTTAGTGAACATCATGTTCTACTGACACACATGTGCTTTCTGGTGACCTTTATGTTTTACACTCACACTTAGTGTCAAAGGAATACATCATTACTGATAATTTCACATTTTGAATTGGCCTTCTGCCTGGAAACAGTGACGTTGCATCACATTCAAACAGGCATGGCTTTTAAATGCCATCACTGAAGGTAAAGAAAGCCAATTCAGAGTGAGGGCAATGTCCTCGGGAAAATAATTTGCTACATGACAAAGCATACAAAAAAAAGTTTGAACTTAACTACAAAATGGTGCCAAAGAATGAAAAAAAAATCTGAGAAAAGGTTGTTGTCACTGGAACAGAGATGAGAATGCTCCCTGAATACGTCAGAAGAGAAAAGCAAGAACACAATGTTGTTGCCGCTGTACTGGATGCATTTCCCTTCCTCCATGCCGAGACCAAATGTCTAAAGTGGCCACTTTTTTGTTGGGAACAAAATGTTTGTCATGTGCTTGCCTATGTTTTGGCTCAGCCATAGATATTAGCAAATGGAGCTGATGTACAATGCCCCTTGTTAACTTTAGCAATGACCGCTGAATGGCACCAGTAAAGTATGCTGGCAATGTTTAACAACCCATCTGTCTTTCACCTTTTCCTGCTGAACAGAAACCTTTGTTTGAACCACATCCTCATTCAGCCAGGCTTCTATCTACTTATCTGAAATATTAATCTGAGACGAGGCACTGTATCATTGTTAAAACTAGCTTTCTTATTTTAAATGTCCACTTGTGTAATGGTTTAAAGCTCCAGAAATTGTTTTATTGGGGAGGCAAAATGTGTGTCTATATAGCTGCAATGGGACTCATTCATATTACAAAATTAAAACTGGGAGTAAAGCAAATAAAGCATAAACTACAGATGGCATTTGAATATTCATACTAACACAATAAGTCATTGACATTCCTGAGACATATTATTTCTCTTCTATTTCAATCCAGATCATTCTTGTTAATAACATTAGAGCAATTGCTCTTGCTTCTGCAGTTAAATAGGTGTCTTATCACTGCAACACAAACACAACAGAAACAAATTTTGTAGTTGTGAGTTGTGAGAGCTGAAAGTTGGGCAGCCACGGAGTTTGTCAATAGGAACAGAAGCAAGTATGGTCTCTTGGCTCATTGGATGTATTTGCAGACACGGATTGCTTCTCACATGGACAATTATATGTTGCGTGTTCTAGAGTCGGCAAACCAGACAATCTCTATATCTTCATAGATAATGGAATAACAAATATCGTATACCTATAAGCATTGTAAAATTAAATATACAGTAGAGTCTCATCTATCCAACATAAATGGGCTGGCAGAACATTAGGTAAAGGGTAAAGGTTTTCCCCTGACATTAAGTCCAGTTGTGTCCGACTCTGGGGGTTGGTGTTCATCTCCATTTCTAAGCCGAAGAGCTGGCATTGTCCATAGACACCTCCAAGGTCATGTGGCCAGCATGACTGCATGGACCCCCATTATCTTCCCGCCAGAGTGGTTCCTATTGATCTACTCACATTTGCATGTTTTTGAACTGCTAGGTTGGCAGAAGCTGGGGCTGACAGTGGAACCTGCGACCTTTCAGTCAACAAGTTGAGTAGCTCAGTGATTTAACCCACTGCTCCACTAAATGTTGGATAAAGTGAAAATGTTGGATAATAAGGAGGGATTAAGGAAAAGCCTACTAAATGTCAAATTGCATTATGATTTTACAAATTAGGCACCAAAACATCATGTTTTACAACACATCATGAGAAAAAGAAGTTCAATACACGGTAACATTATGTAGTAATTACTGTATTTACGAATTTAGCACCAAAACATTGCAACAGTTGTGTATCCGGGTGGGAGGCAGATCCTGTTGGATAATACAGAACCTTGGATAAGCAAAGGTTGGATAAGCGAGACTCTACTGTATTAGAAATCTTCTTTTTTTCTTTTCTATTTAACCAGACTGGGTCCCAGCAACTCATGTCCAGGGACAACTAGTGTTAAATACAACAAGACAAACTCTAAATCTATGCTTCATTAAAACCAGATCTTCAAATCCAGTGAGAGAACAAAAAAGCAATCCCATACTACCAAGTAAACTGTTAAAAAGTCAATTCTCAGAGACTGTTTGAAATATAACAGGCTGTAAGAGTGGTCAGCTAGCAGATAGGAATCTGTACAAATTTCCTCTAAAAGGGTGCTTTATAATATCAGAATGTATTCCAGAAAGTAAACAAAATATCAAATGATGACCAAGTATTTTATTAGACAGAAAATATGAAGAACAAAAGGTTTTGTGAGAAATCTGGGACTGGAAATAGGAAGCAACTGTGGAAATTAACTCCCTCTTCTCATTCTGTCCCCTCACCAAATCCACAACAGGCGGACAAAGAAGTTGCATCACCAGTCCGCCTTGCAATCCTACTACAGTAGATTTATGGTAAAAGGATGGCAAAGACTTCACTGGGAACCTCAATGAGTTTGAGGTTCAAGGAGGATTGTTTTTTTGCCCCCTTGAACTTATCATGTCTTCAGCATCTGACAAGATGCTTTCATCCCTTCAGTGACCTGGAGAAGCTAACAGAGGTTCACACCTGTATAGTGTATGGCAGGTTAGTAGAGGATTGTTCTAGCCTTGATATTGGACAGTGGTCAGAAGGTCTCTTCTGTTTGTAGATATTCTGTTGCTTACCCAGTTCTGCTGTTTCCTGCCCTGTATTTCCCCAGATGCCCAAAGAAGGGTTACAAATAAGCAATATGTTTTCAGTGAGTACACACGGCTTTGCAAGCATTTTTTACCATCATAAGGGAAAACAAATTACGTGGAATATAAAGGCAATATTTTTATTTTTATTTATTTATGGTATACTTAGGTGACTATTCTATAATAGAGTATGCTGTACACTATTATTTAAAAGTGTTGTGTATGGAGAAGAGAATGTAACCAAATGGTCAAAATGGTTACAATCCACTAAACGAAAGTGACATTTGATACAAATGTAGCACAAGTCACATGGATTATTGAAAATTCTAATCTTTATAACTAATATCCAGCATTTGAATTATAATATATCACCTTTCAAGTTAAACCAGATTGACTTGATCATACAGATTGCTGCAGAATCTCAGTTTGTGGGAATTCCCTGATTTTGAAAACTTCCTTGACTCAGAAAGAGCTCAGCATATCTGTTTCTGTGCTTTTTCAGCAACAGAATCTCTGAATGGCCTGACATCTGTGGGTGGGAGGCCTTGCTCAGAGCCTTGATGCACCTTAAGGACATGTGGTTTACCACAATATTTTCAGACTGCACTTCCGCATCAGCAATGCAAGCTAGGTTTGCTGGTACTATCAATCTAATAATATCTTGAGGGCCACATAAATTACCCTTGTGCTTCAGTGGAATCAGAGTTTGTGATGAAATTGGTTTATCATCTGAATTTTGAGATGGAATAATTGCTTCTTATTATGATACAGATGTTAATTGCCTTACTAAATGACACTGATTCTGTGAAAGATCAGTGGTAATAATGTAATTAACACTGTTAGTTCTCTTTGGATTTAATTTAAATCTGACCCCACCACAATAATATGATAAAGCAAACTAGTTTGTGAAAACTGTCTAGTCTTTAAGATGTTGCACTAGCGTTTAAGATGCTACAGCACAAGGGGGTGTCAGAGGGGTCCCCAAAGACCATCAGGAAACACAGTATTTTCCGTGAGTCATGAGGGTTCTGTGTGCGAAGTTTGATCCTATTATATTGTTGATGGGGTTCAGAATGCTCGTTGTTTGTAGATGAACTATAAATCTACAACTCCCAAATGTCAAGGTCTATTTTCCCCAAACTCCACCAATGTTCACATTTGAGCATATTGCATATTCATGCCAAGATTGATCCAGATACATCGTTGTTTGGGAACACAGTGCTCTCTGGATGCAGGTGAACTACAACTCCAAAACTCAAGGTCAGTACCCACCAAACCCTTCCAATATTGTATTGTCGAAGACTTTTATGGCCGGAATCACTGGGTTGTTGTAGGTTTTTTCGGTTTGTTGTAGTTTTGTTCTAGAACATGGCCATATAGCCCGAAGAAACCTACAACAACCCTTCCAGTATTTTCTGTTGGTCATGGGAGTTCTGTGTGCCAACTTTGGTTCAATTCCATCCTTGGTGGAGTTCTGAATGCTCTTTGATTGTAGGGGAACTATTAATCCCAGCAGCTACAACTCCCAAGTGTCAAGGTCTATTTTGCCCAGACTCCACCAGTTCACATTTGGGCATATTGAGTATTTGTGCCAAGATTGGTCCAGATACATCATTGTTTGAGACCACAGTGCTCTTTGGATACAGGTGAACTACAACTCCAAAACTCAAGGTCAATGCCCAAATTTGGTCCAGAAAATACATCCTGGATATCAGATATTTACATTATAAGTCATGACAGTTTTGAAAGTTTACAGTTATTGATAAAGGCACTGTCCACAAAAAGCCTGCTAAGCCCCCTCATTGCAAATTCAGTTCTCTCCTATGGGGTTTGGGCTGGGGGGGGGAGGGGCTGGAACCAAACTTGGGCAGATGCAATGGTTCCTTGCATACAGCTATTAGGCTATATACTATTGATCAACAGAGTAATATAATATGCATCCCCTACACCAATTTTTGAACAGCTTTCCTGCAGAGGGATGATTCATTCTTCTGCTGAAATAACAGGAAATTGGGAGTGTCTTGTTTTATATTTTCAGGTTATTCAGTTCTTTTGAATATAAACATACCTCAGTTAACAAAACTTCTTTTTTTTTTTATAAAGGCCTTTTAAATTCACCCAATTGTAAAAAAGTATCATCTAACTGGATACCGAATTAGGAGGGGGAGCTGATACCCAGAGAACATAATCAGAATCTTAACAGATTAAAGAGCTGGGCCAAAACTAAAAAAATAAATAAATGAATTTCAACAGGGAAAATGTAACATTACTCTTAGGCAGAAAAAATGAAGTGCCCAAATATAGGAGACACATGGCTTGACAAGAGTCCATGCAAAAGGGACCTAGAAGTTTTAGTAGACTACAAGCTGAACATGAGTCAATGATGTGGCAACTAGTCAATGTAATTCTAGGCTGCATCAATAGGAATATAGTGTCTAAATCAGTGGTTCCCAATCTTTTTTTTTTACCAGGAACCACTTTGACCAGGGACCACATGACCAGGGACCACATGACCAGGGACCACTCTCCAACATTAGTACCAAAAGGGTTATGAATCAGTTTTTGGTCAACTTTAGACTCAATTTGGGGTACTTATTCAGAAAATTGCATTGGATAGACCACATCAGCTCTAATTTCTGATACAGAACATATGCCAGGGTCAGCGCAGGGAAGGAGTGGAAATAAAATAAAATAATAAATAAATAAAGAGGAAGGAGGCTCGCGGACCAGATTTTTGTCTTTGCAGCCCACTGGTGGTCTGCAGCCCGCAGGTTAAGAACCACTGGTCTAAACAGAGGGAAGTAATAGTATCACTCTATTCAGCTTTGGTCTGTTCGGCATCTACATACATTTAAGGTTATGGCTTTTAAATTAATACTGTGCCAACTGAAATCTTTTATAATATATGAAAAGATGACTAACACATTTTCCAAATTAAATTGTATTTTAACAAACCACATTGATTTTGGATCTGGATACAGGATTTGTCAAAGTAAACGTGTGCCTTCTGCTCCAAAGGCAAGGTCTAGCCCTCCCCAAAATAAAACAAAAAACAAAAACCCTGTTGATACCAGATGGAGAAAAACCTGCAAAGTTCAGGTAGAGCCGTGCTGTGAGTCAGTGTGTTCAATTAGTACCTGGTTATGACTGAAATTGACCTGATGGCAAATATGAAATATCAAAGCGCTTGTCAGCACTCCTGAATGGGACAAAGAAAAGGCGCATTAATGATTAACTCTGCTAAAAGCTCCGGCTTTTGTATTCCCATGGTGCTTGGCCTATCTGGCGGCCATGTGACATGCTTGGGCCATTTTCTAGCAGATTGGAGAAAGCTAGAGAGCAAACACAGGTGCTTTCGAGTCAGCCGCGCTGTCAGGGACAACCACAAACAGCAGCAGCTATGCTCGGTTAAATTAACCCCTCTGTTTGCCTCCATCTTTCCTTCCTGGAGATCTCCCTGGCTCAAGTCTGGCGGCTTTTGCTCCTGTTTTAAGCTATTCATATACATCCCCCTCCTCAATAACCCCCCGAAAGAAAAGAAACCCATAGACAAGTTTCTGCTTTTAAAACCAGGAATAGCACTTGGGGTTGATCCAGGGCAAAGAACTGGTAAACTCATTTAGTTTTAAACTAAAGAGAAATGAACCACTCAGAAGTATTTATTTTGTCTTTAACAGCAGAATTATTTAAGCGATGCTGAGATGGACACATGGCAGCAGTTCAGCACAGAGCAAGTAAAGAACTCTTTCTCTCAAGTTTGCCTGTAGTCAAGTAAAACCCTTTACAAGTATTCATTTGGAGGAATGCTGCAAGGAATTTTGTATATCTGGCTGCATGTTTTCGAACTTTCCCAATGGATTGTGGCCTTATTTTTCTCTCTCATTACATTGTGAATGTACCTGATATTATGCAGAGTAAAGTTTGAAGAAAAAGAATAAGTTCCTGCCCGGAGGAGATTAAAGTACAATGCACATGCAAGTTTATGCATTTTTTTACATTGCTATCACTGATTAAATTTTGTTTGTTTGTTTAAATATATTGAATGCTTGCAAAAAGTGGCCTCTCGGGTTCTGTAATTCAAAACCATTGTCACACTCTATTTTCAGATACTGGTTTCCTTCATGCCATGTATCAGAAATACTTCTGTCTTGTACTTAAATATTTATCTATGTAGACATTCTTTGGTGGAATAAAATTATCATAACTGAGCAACAATACAAGTCCCATACACAGACTGTTTACTGTATCACATATTTGTTTTCTATTTGAATCATACATAACACTGGGAATTATAGGATCACGAAGATGCTAAAAAATCTAACTCACTCTCTGCTCCTTCCGACTTTAGAGAACTACAGTCCACAGTTTCCTTTAAAGAAGAAGTGACCATTAAACCAATTTAAATCGTGATATCAATACATCCTAACTACCAAGGAAATTAAACTATAGGAAGATGTTCAGGTGTTCGTTTTGGCATTCTTTTTCAAACTTGGCTGTAATAATGGTAAACAGCATGAGATTCGTGTATACAAAATATCTGCAGTACTGCACACACATTATCTCGGAAATAAACAGTAACAACATCTAATAGGCACCCAGTTTCATAGAAGCGTCAGTATTTTCAGTGTTGCTTTGTGACTAACTCAAGAAATCCAGGCAGAGGCCATTCATTCAGGCTCATTGTGTCTTCAGACACGGCACAGACAGTGGCCAGCTGCTTATGGCATTGAACGGCAATAGAGTTTGCCTTTTGGTGGAGCTGGCATTCAGCCTAAGCAACTTAGAAAGTCTTGGGGAGGAATTCTCACTGTCTGGCTTGTGAGGCCCCAACACAGCTGATCTGCAGCTGTTATTTTAGCCTAAAATCTGAAGCAAATGGCCTCTGCTTATTAGATGAAAGGATGAATCAGGACTGCATAAATAAGAATGACTTCTAAAGAGCTATCACTCATCAGAGATTGTACAGATAGTTTGTCTCACTCACTCTTCAATAGGCATTGCAGATCCTTCAACATTATAACACACCCATTTGATGTCTACAGAATATCATTGATGGGTAAGGTGACTGGACACACAGGGGACAGAGCTCCTGAAGTTTTAATACTGTATGTATTCATGTGCATGTTGAGGACATGCCGAGGGTGGGTTTTGAGACTAAAATTATGGACTTTGATATGACTCATGGTTAAGTTGAAGGTTATTCTGTGGCAGTGGTTCCCAATCTTTTTTGACCAGGGACCACTTGACCAGGGACCACTCTCCAACATTAGTACCAAAAGGGTTATGAATCAGTTTTTGGTCAACATTAGATTTGGTTGGGTTATTTGGGGTGCTGATTCAGAAAATTGCATTGGATAGACCACATCAGTTCTAGTTTCTGAAACAGAACATATGCCATCCAGTAATCACCATCTGCTCGCCCACAAATAACCATATTTAATAATCTAGAGCTGATGTGGTAGTAGTAATCTTTCATGGGTAGTCAGCCTCTCTCCTCCTGACATTCCCATTGCCTCGGAACTATAAGAGGGTTTTGCGAGACCAGTCGTTTCTCACCATTTTGAAGCAGCGGTGTAGTAATGGTAAGGCTACGGACCATATTTTTGTTCTTGTGGGCCATGGACCATAGGTTGGGAACCATTGTTCTACAGAAATAGGAAGGTGCCAGTGCTGCCTCAATGGACAGTCTCCTACAGGCCATAATTTTTTGGACCAGGGATTTTAAAAAACAAAAACAAAAGCCAGAATCAGCACTATGGCAGAGAGAATAGAGGGGGTCAATGCTTCCTTTAGGTCCTTCTAGGACATACAAAGCTCTAACATTTGGCAACTTCACTTAGAGAAAGTTACTTTTTAAATATAAGACTTAAGGTACAGTACGTTTACTGACCCATGGATTTGTCAGCCTAGGTTTTCTTAGTTGATTTTTGACTATCATTTCTAGACTGACACAGTAGTTGAACTGGTGGCATTGCAGCAGATCCCATTTTCCTAGCCCTGTCAAAATGTCCAGTTCTACATAGCTGTTCATGTTATAGCTGCCTTGTCTTCTCTCATGTCTCACGTCTAATTTCTTTACACATCATGTTTATGATAATGGCGTAAGCAATAGGGGAACATAGTAAGATAAAGTAAAAAAGTAAAGAGCAAGCTTTTGAGAATGCAGCGGGATAGGTAACACGGAACTATGAATGATGAACATGGAATGGCCAGACCATGTTACTGGATAACATTTTTAACAAGATGACACCGATGATTATATGCTTTAACGGTTTTTATTTGTTTTATACTGTAATGTTGATTGTTTTTAATGGCACTTGTATGAATGCCTGACATTGAATTGTGCCAATCTGTAAACTGCCTTGAGTCACCGTATGGCTGAGAAAGGTAGGCTATAAATATCGTAAATAAATAAATAAATAAATAAATAAATAAATAAATATGTTGGGATCACATTGTTCCCCATACTTGGCCCATTAAACACCCATGGATTCTTCCTGAAAATATTTCTATAATACCAGAACCAAGTAGTATATACTATATGTTATTTGAGAACATCATCTGGAAGTAAAAAGAAGTCTACAAATTAGCAATCCATAAATGGTATTGAAATAGCAGAAATCAGGAATGGAAATATTCCACAGATTTTGAGCCCCCAAAATTGTATGCAATCTGGCTCACTGTCAGATTTTGCTTGAATTGGCACCACTTCATTTCATTAGAGTAAGCAGCAAGTTCTCCCCCAAGTTCTGATGGATAAATATTATTTAAAGGGGAGAGTTGAAGGAACCTGGTGCCCTTCTTGTAGGAAAAAGCAAGCAAATCTTGTACTACAGATGAAAAGGTCAAAACTGGAAATTTGGGAGCAGTGTATTCAGATGAGACAAGATTATATATAAAGACAGAAAACAGACTAAAACCCAGGATAAAAGGCACTTCAGCGAATAACATACAACTCAAGCGACATGTCAAAAGTATGAATCCATAAAGGAAATGCCCAAACCCTGTTTGTATCAGTGACATTTTTAGTATACACACATGTTTTCTACATATGTTGTTTTTTCCAGTTTTATCTTCCTCTCCTAAGTGAAATAGCCTCAATTCAAAATGCAAGCATTAACCTTTAAAGCCATGACAAATTTCAAAATGGGACCAGTTTTTCTGAGGGATTGCCTACATTGATGAACCTGCATAACAAGAATATGAACCTGCCCAGGCCCTGGGTGAAATATCAAACACAACTTTCTCATCCAGATTTTACTTCACTTTGATTCTTAAACATGTCAGTGAGCACAGTACTTGCTTTGAGTTACTTCTCCTTTTTTAATTTTTTGGTTGATGTATTGCAAAGATGTTTCTTTGTGTGAGCCCATATAACTTTGCAAATAAAGCATGATGGTTGCTATTGTGCATCTTCAACTCATTTCTGACATATGGTGACTCTTTTACAGGTTCTGAAGGATTTTCCCTTTGTTCAGAATGAGTTTGCCTTTCCCCTCTCTGAGGCAGAAAGCGTGATTTGCTTAACACCACTCAGTGAGTTTCCATGGCCAAATGGAGATTTGAACCCTGGTTTTTAGTCATAGTCCATCACTGAAAACTTATGAAAATGTATTTCAAAAAGTAATGTATTTCTCTTCTATGTTATGAAGAAATACTACTGTTGTGTCTGGGATATAAGTGAAATCTTTGCTATAATCTGAGAAATGTGATGCCAAACTTACCAGGCAGCTGAGGTTGATGCTTGGCGTAGGAATGGAGCCACAGTAGGTTTCATGTCCAGATTGGAGCCAAATCTTTTTCCCAAGGATCCCTACACCCAGAAAGTCTTGTTTAGCTCTCGCTCCCACCAACATCACAAATGCGGCTGGTGGGGACGAGAGACAGGGCCTTCTCGGTGGTGGCCCCCCGCCTGTGGAACGCGCTTCCGAGCGAGATACGATCAGTCCCATCCCTCCTGGTTTTCAGGAAGAAAGCAAAATTGTGGCTATAGGACCAGGCTTTTGGTCAGCAGACATAAATTAGCACTTTAGTGGAAATGGATTGGAAAGGCGATTTACATGAGGATCCGATTCTATTTGGTAACAAATGTTTTTATATTGTTTAATTAATGGCTTATGTATTTTATGTATTTTAATGGTTTGATGGTTTGTTTAGTGGTTATTGTTCATGTAACGGCATCGAATTGCTGCCTATTTAAGCTGTTCTGAGCCCCCCTTTTGGGGTAGAGAAGAGACGGGATATAAATACCAGGAAAAAAAATAGCTACCAGAAGATGTCATCCAATGAATTTAAACCTAGTGGAAGTTCATTTGTTGGCGGGTCTCCCCCACCTCAGTCAAAGCGACCCAGATGAGCTTGACCACTCTGGTTGGGCGTTCTAGGATTTCTTCTGGAGCTTCAGTAGGGGGAGAGGCAGTTCCCCCCAATCTTTGTCCCACCATCCATGACACCAGGATTGGGTGGCCACCCCAATGGCCATCAAGATGTCTCCTTAGTGGACTTGGTTTGTGTTGCATGTAGCCCAGGTAGGAGCAGATGCTTTGACTACATCCACTGATGGCTGTGAGATCATTTAAGGGATCTTACATTGGGCTTGATTTGTGGACTCATAGATCAATGTATGGGTTGACCAGTACTTGGATTCAGACTTTTGTGTATTCCAACCCTATCTACAAATGTAACTAAATAAAGTATTTGCCTGCTCTGTGGTTTACTAAACACAGTGAATATCACCCCTGAATATGCAAATACATTTTGAGGTGTTTCAAATTAAGAAGGAATTAAAGTTTGGGGCACCAGCTGCAAAAAGGTATCTGTCTGTCCTATTTATTTTTAATGTAAATTTTATTTCATCTTTTTCTAGATGTGAGATCCAAAGCAGAACATATGACTAAGACCTGGAGGAAAATAGAACAACAAGGGGAAGAAGAAAAGCACCTGGGAAAAATGGAAGAAAATATGTTTTTAAAAAAAACCTAAGACCTACTTTCCAAGACAAATTGGGGTTGTCTAAAGGTTGGCAGCTACTACAAGAAGAAAGAAGATATTGAAGCTTATTTAAAATGAATATATTCACATGGTTCCTATTTTTTCATTTTTTTTAAAAAAAGAATCCAAATCATTATTTTCTGCCTATGTTCTTTTCTCTCTCAGATGTGATTTTTATTGACGATTTCCCCTTTATATGAGCATTCATACCATCTAACCTGCATGATGTCTTGTTTGAAAGTCCAATTGAAAAACATATTCACCTTTGCTTAAATGTGGATTGTAAAACCAGCCATTTGGAGCTTGTAGTATCTTTTCAATGTAATCCAATGGAGCCAGCACTTCCTTCCACAATATCTTTTAATAGCTATCTATGATAGGAATAGGCAAAATGTGATTGATGGTCTCTAGAATTTGCAGCTGTATCTCCTCACTTAAGTTTTTTGGCCCTGAATCCAAATAACCAATTTCACCTTACAGTGGGTACTTGAGTGTTTTTCAGTACTCAGAACAAGAAGTTACTATCTGAAGATTTTGGTAAGAGTCTAGAAATTTTAGTCAAAAAATTCAACCCCAAAAAACTGGCCATTGGTCTATTTGAGTACTGTACCTTAGCTCTTTTTTTAAAAAGGAACCATCTCCTTCTCTGACTAGAGTAGTGAATGGCAGGAGGTTAGTTTGTCCCAGGACCTGAAAGAATTACCGACACCCTCTATCCTCTATACCATGGCATCACTTCTGGCCTTTTTGAATGCCTGACCAGGGAAATGTCATAGATTACTGCAATGCACTCTACGTGGGGTTGTCTTTGAAGACAGCCTGGAAGCTTCAATTAGTCCAATGGGTGGCAGCCAGATTTCTAATTGGAGCAGAGTACAGGGGGCACACAACTCCTCTGTTACACCAGCTCTGCCGGCTGCCAATTTGCTACCGAGCCCAATTTAAAGTGCTGGTCTTGGCCTATAAAGCCCTAAATGGTTCTGGCCCAACTTACTTGTCCGAACACATCTCCTCTTATGAGCCTACTAGAACTTTAAGATCATCTGGGGAGGCCCTGCTCTTGGTCCCACCCTCTTTGCAAGAGTGATTGGTGAGGGCAAGCGACAGGGCCTTCTCAGTGGTGGCACCTCGGCTGTGGAACTCCCTCCCCAGTGACATCAGGTAGGTCTCATCCCCTCTGGTTTTCAGAAAAAAAGCTAAACATACACAAGCGTTCAAAGAATAAGTCACTACGGGTTTTGACACAGTCTGAATAAAGCTTATGAGCAAGGATTTTGGATCAATGGAACTATGCACTTTATACGTTTGATCTGTATATTGTTTTATGTATTTTATTGATTAACTGTTAATTGTGGGAATATGATTTATTGTTGGTTTTTACTGGCATTGAATTTTTGCCAGAGCTGTAAACCGCCTTGAGTCCCCTGTGGAGTGAGAAAGTCAGGGTATGTATGTATGTATGTATGTATGTATGTATGTATAAATGAATGAATGAATGAATGGTAGTCAGGGGCATCTGGCCACTGAAGTAGCATTGGTTCTTTCCCCAGTCTATGGAATGACCTTTGACTTATCCACAGGTCATATCCAAATCTATAGTTTTGCCCCTCAAACTGCTAACATTTTCATGAAGTCAATGTATGCATTATTATATACAATATGTATAACGCAACGAATTCAGATTGTTCTTTGCACAGACTTTTGGTACCGTTTTTAAGCTTAAAGAGTACATGCACTCACCTTCTCACTGGCATGTTATTACTTCTTCTAAAGAGGGAAAGCGCAATTCCACTAGAAAATCATGGACAATTAATCTTTCCCACTTCCTCTACTTGAGGACTGACAGTGGGGGTGTTAATGACTGGGACTTTATCTGCATTGAGTGAATGGGTGATAATAGATTTCTGCATTCTATTTCTGCATAATTTTTCACCATTTGAGAAAAATGCTGAAGAAATGTAATGTACTGATCCTTTTCTTGATATAAAGACTTTCATGAAAATCTCTAAGAAAAACCATTTATCTTCATTTATAGGCTGATTTGCATTGCGCAAATGTCCCCATAAACAAAAAGCAGTTAGTGAAACCATATGGGTGTTTTCCTAGCAGGTTATTAATGTTACACATTCCATCTGGAAACATCCATTTGGAGAGATAATAAAGATCCAAGGTCACATTAAAACAGAAAGTTGATTGCAGGCAAGTTTCACCATGTATGGAAAGAAGTCCATAAAACTTATGACAATTAGTGATGACACAAATGCATTATACATTTGCAATATGAGCACATGAACTAAAGATAACTCCATTTTATTACAACCTTTTTTGTTGCCAGATAACAATGAAGGGAAGCAAGCAGGGGTGACATCCCCAAATGGCATGCTCCTGCTTATTCCATGATTTTTCTGTGGGACACTAAATAACTCACTCAAACTATTCCCCACCAAAAGCCTCAAACTTTTTAAAAGTTACATCATAGGAGAATGGCATGTTAATGCAATCCATGGCTGAGCAATTCACTGCTCAGTTATGGGTAGTTTGTCCATATATTTATTCTTCCTAAAAGTAACTTTCCAAGCAACACCCCAACTTCACACTATTCGGACAGTAAGACTGTCTTTTGGTAAAGGAAATGTTTTTTCCAGTGACTGAAGTTGATAATTGCAGATTTCAAACATGCACATTAATCAATGAGCTTTAAAAACTCAGTGCACACTTGTTGATCATTACATTTCCTTGTATAACAGGCCAATTTCTAGATATCTAAATGTCATGGTCTTGGAATTTTGGTCCTTTCAGACTGCCAGATTTTGCCTTTTATTTGTATAGAGAATTTGATTTCAGGTGAGAAATTGGGTGGCCAACATGGTGGAACCTCCAAGAAGATTGTGAACAGTTCTAAAAAGATTTCCCTACACTCAGGAAATGGGGAACAAAATATAAGTGTATATAATGTAAGTGTATATATAGAGGTGTGCCATTTTGGAGCCCATTGTCAGTTGACCTCTCATTCCATTTACCGGGAAGTTACGCAAAAGGGGAGGGGTGATGTCATTTTCCTTCGACCCATTGACTACAATGGGAAACTTTAAAGGCTCAATCATCAACCATGTATGACCTATCTGCATGAAACCGACCTCAGTTTTAGAACCCCATTTACAACTGCAGGCCTCCCAAGTTTCAAAACAATTCACCAATCTACTGATTTTTTAAGAATTATTTTAAGTTTTTAACATAACATTTAAACAAAAGACAAACTTCAAGAGAGGGTTCTGGGAATTGTTGTCAACAATTGTGTCCATTCTCAGCCAATCAGAGCGTGGACACCACCAGGTGTTTTCTTTGCTGAGAAACAGAGAGAGAGAGAGAGAGAGAGAGAGAACTTCAACTCTCATCAAGTTCTGAGAAGAACTTTTCAATGGCCACCCTAAGCAAGTGCTGCTGGGAAAGTGAGTTCCCAGGGCCCTCTCTGGAGTAGGAGGGAACTTTCAAAGACAAAATGGTTGCAGGTTGCTTCTGCGGGGAGAGAAAAAGACACGGCAGGTGCCCTGCCTCAGGTGTACTGTGGACTTAGCTCTTTCCTCTCCAGAACCAAATAATAATAATAATAATTAAAAAATCTGGCTCTCTGAATCCATTTTGTTGGGCTTTTTGTCTCCCTCCTCCCCATTCTGTTTTTGGATATTATCGAAAACGGCCCACCGAAAACTACAAATCTTTTTCATTAACAGTGATTTGGGCCCAAGCCTATGTGTATAATATAAGTTGAGAATGTTCAACTCTGGGACAAAAGTAGATTTGGGTTGAACCTGAACCAACAATGTATTATCAGGAAATGTATCTTGAATTATTCACTAAAACAATGTTTAGTCAATAACAATAATAAAGTGATAGAAAACGATGAAAAAAAGTATTGCAAACATGATAGCCAATATGTAATGGCATATAAAAATCTATGGGGCACCTACCTACACCTAGAATATTGACACAAGTATCTCCATCAAATTGAACTCAACCAGCCAATGGAAAAAAGTTTAAAGCCAATAAACAAATTCTGAGTTGTTCTTTCTTTAATACTCTGTACTTCCTCGCTTGATGAATGGAATCATGCATCAGGCCATTATCTTGGTAAATATTCCATCGGTAAGGCTTCCATTGAACCTTTATCTTGGTAAGCATTTTCCCTTTTCAGTGATCAATTTATTAACTTGGCCAACTTCAAGTTGCCCAAAAGTTCTGAAACACCCCCATCCACAGTTTTCATGGTCTTCCTAGAGTCACCTCTCCCAATAATAAAAGGCCCCAACATCAACATGTATAGCCATTTTCACAACTGTGACTTATGAAACAAACCAAAGTATATGTTGAAAACATTAGTGGTTCTCAACCTTCCTAATGCCATGACCCCTTAATACAGTTCCTCATGTTGTGGTGACCACCCCATCCATAAAATTATTTTAATTGCTACTTCATAACTGTAATTTTGCTACTGTTATGAATCATAATGTAAATATCTGATATGAAGGATGTATTTTCATTCACTGGACAAAATTTAGCACAAATACCCAATACGCCAAAATTTGAATACTGGTGGGGTTGGGGAGGATTGGTTTTGTCATTTGGGAGTTGTAGTTGCTGGGATTTATCGTTAACCTACAATCAAAGAGCATTCTGAACTCTACCAATGATGCAATTGAACTAAATTTGACACACAGGACTCCCATGATCAACAGAAAATACTGGAAGTGTTTGGTGGGAAATTGACCTTGAGTTTCGGAGTTGTAGTTCACCTACAACCAGAGAGTCCTGTGGACTCAAACAATGATGGATATGGACCAAACTTGGGATGAACACTCAGTATGCCCAGATGTGAACACTGGTGGAGTTTGGGGGAAATAGATCTTGACATTTGGGAGATGTAGTTGCTGGGAATTATAATTAGCCAACAATCAAAGAATACTCTGACCCCACCCCACAATGGATCTGCACCAAACTTGGCACACTATGTACATGACCAACATTGAATACTGGTGGGGTTGGGGGTGCTGTTTTTGAATTCTGGGAGTTATAGTTCACCAACACCACAAAAAAGAGGAGGACAGGCAGAGAGATCTTCAGCCTTCTCTGCCAAAAGGGTTCCTCATACCATGAGAAGTATGTGTTTTCTGATGGTTTTTGGCGACCCCTCTAAAACCCCCTCGTGACCCCCAGGTTGAGAAACACTGCATTAAGTGAACCCAGATTTCTAAGAAAAATTTTCTTACTCTATAAGTAGAAAAGCCTTGTAGCCAACGATCTTCACTTTTTTCATGAGAGGATCATAAGGGATTAGGCACTTTTGATTTAATTAAATGTATCTATAAAAAGCTTAAGAAATATTACCTGCAGCATCTGTGATCCTGCCATTCCCAACCAAAACACCAAGATTTGTCTGTGGCAATTAGCAATTATGGGTTCACTGAGGAGTAAAAAGCTTCATTATGTAAAATAAAATGTGAAACTGGGCAATAATGCAGGAAATTAATAATGCCCAGAAGATGTTAAAGGTAAATATAATTGTAATGCAAACATATTGGCTTTAAATATTGGCTTTTACATGACAGCTGCTTTCTGAGCTCATGCCTTTCCCTGATTAACAACAGTAATTTACAACCAGCAGGTTTCATTTAAGCACACAGTGGAAAATGCTGTTATGTTCCCACCATTCCTGCTCTAACTTTTACCTCTCACTTTGTGTGGAAGGGGCTGTCGACCATCATGTTGCCTTAATCCGAGAGACATATTACCAGCATTATGATCCCAGGGCTAGTTCCTATTGCTAAAAACAAGGCACCAGGCAGAGCGAATACATCACCATAATTACAGTCTTCCTGGCATCAGGAACAGCTGGTATTTACTTTCTTGATATCCGCATTTCCGTATTCAAACAAGCAACATTTACAGTACGCTGGTTTTTTAAAATGAGTGGCCTTGAACTGATTCCCATAGGCTGCAACTGCTAGGATCAGTGCTGGCTCAATGGCACAGTCATCGTAAGCTGTTGCTTGCAGCAGGACCCACAGAAACAACAAGAATAATCTCTATTAAGATCAGTGGTTCCAAACCTTTTTTTTGACCAGGGACCACTTGACCAGAGACCACTTTAACCAGGGACCACTCTCCAACATTAATTCCAATATGGTTACAATTCAGTTTTTGGTCAACATTAGATTCAGTTTGGTTATTTGGGGTGTTGATTCAGAAAATTGCAATGGATAGACCACATCAGCTCTAGTTTTTGATACAGAAGATTTGCCATCCAGTAATTGCCATCTGCTCGCTCACAGAAACCATATTGACGTTATAATCTAGAACTGATGTGGTAGTAGTAATCTTTCATTGGTAGTCAGCCTCTCCCCTCCTGACATCTCAGTTGTCTCGGCACTGTAAGAGGATTTCACGAGACCAGTCGCTCTCATTGCCACGTGGTTTCAAGGCAATGGTGTAGTAATGGTGAGGCTGCGGACCATATTTTCGTTCTTGTGGACCACTGGTGGTCCACAGACCACAGATTGGGGACCACTGATTTAGATGCACCAAAAAGGGGTGTACAGCTTGAGAGGTGTGTGCTCTAATATCTTTTTTATACCACAGGCTCCAGCTATTTAATGGCATATAATTTACAAATTGTGTCCAAAGACATTGCAAGGGATTTGAGGGCGACGAATCTTTTGAACAACACAGTGCAGATGTGTGCGTACGCCTTCAAGTTGCCTGCTGACTTATCATGACTCCATGAATTTCATGTGTTTTTATTAGGCAAGGAATAATCACGATCTGTCAACTGCAAAAGGCCACCTTACTTGGATCTGCGTGCATCATTCGGAAATACATCACACAGTCCTAGATGCTTGGGAAGTGTTCGACTTGTGATTTTGTGATACAAAATCTAGCATATAGATCTTGTTTGCTCTAACATACTGTGGTTTTGTGTCAATAATAATAATAATAATAATAATAATAATAATAATATAAAAAGGTAAAGGTAGTCCCCTGACATTAAGTCCAGTCATGTCTGACTCTGGGGTGTGGTGCTCATCTCCATTTCTAAGCCGAAGAGCCAGCGTTGTCCGTAGACACCTCCAAGGTCATGTGGCCGGCATGACTGCATGGAGCGCTGTTATAATAATATAAGTAAATCCAAATTCAATGCTCAACTTTAGGCAGGGCAAGCAGTAGTATTCAGCATAGTATTTCCTGGAGAAACAATCACAAGACCTTATTTTGGAACATAATTTCACATAAGTAAAGCCCACTTGAATACAATTTGTGGTAGACATTCACTCTGTCTCCCAAACAATGTGTTACTTCTTTCCTCATTTCACAGTTCAACTTGCCTCCAGATCTTGAATGTTTTTGAACTTCCCAATCTGTATTTCAAAGATCTTTGGACATCTCAGTTTTGGAAAAGAAATTTAAAAAGGACAGTCTGTGCAGTTTCAAAATATGATAAGGTCACAACATGCCCTGGAAATGGTTTTGCAATTCAGGCTGAAAAATCTAAGATAAATGTAGCTGATGAAGGGGTAGCAATGGGTGGCAAAATAATAGGAATGGTTAATTTGCAGCAATTGGTCAAGGGCACCTTAGATTGTGTTCCAAAGCCTGCCTAAATAACAATGAAAGCGAGCTTTTTGAAATACGATCCAAACTGTTGTCAATGAAGCTGTACCTGTTTTACCTGTTTTTGCAATCTGTTGTATCTTGATTAATGATTGAGAATAAAGTAAGCACCTGTTGGTTATGTAGACAGTGAACATATGTGCCTGTTGTTAGCTGTCTATATGCCAGAGTAGCACTCTCTTCACCAGTTAGAAATAGCAAAAAGGTTTTGTTGTTGTATGCTGTCAAGCCATGACCTATGCTGACCTCGTATTTCCTTGGAAAGATCTGCTCAGAAATTTGTCTTTGCCTTCCTCTGAGGTTAAGAGAGTGTGATGTGCCAGATTTCACTCAATGAGTTTCCATGGTCGAATGTGGATTTAAATTTTGGTCTAGAGCAGTAGTTCTTTACCTGTGGGTCCCTAGGTGTCTTAGCCTACAACTCCCAGGTTTCTGGGAGTTGAAGGTCAAAACATCATCGGACCCACAGGTTGAGAACCAGTGGTCTAGAGTTATTTAGTTAGAGAATTATCACACTGGTTCTCTAGCTAAATGTCCACAATGGAATTGTAATCCATTCTGTAGTCTTTCATTATTTTACTTGGATCTAAGCTCACCTCTTTTATTCTCAACTTCCTCCCCCCACCCTCTGTTGTAGTTCAGCGTGTTGGTAGCATTGCTACTCTTGGTAGCAGGGAGAAAAGGTCTGCTCAGGAGTCGGAGGGAGAACAACAGCGAAAGCGCATTAGGGAAATCATTATGGCCCCAAGTGATACTGACACATTTCAAGGCTTCTCGGATTGCGAAATGGGGGATGGGGAGGAGAGCAGAGGTGTAAAGAGGGCTGCTCGCGATCCGGAGTCTGAAGGGGAATTGCAAAGGAAGCGCATCCGGGAAATACTTAGTGCACCAACAGAGGATGAGGACTTCCTGGGGTTTGAAAGGAGTTCTGGGTCTGGGAGTGATATGGAAGAGGAGGAATTAGATTGGACCCGTGTGCAACAAATAAGGGACATTTGTAACCAACCCACCTCCAGTGAGGAATTTGAGGGGTTCACTGAGGATTGGCAGCCAGGGACCTCTTGGCAGGATCTAAGTCTTAGCAGACGCTGGCAGAGGTGGAGGGATGGGCGCTCGGATTCAGCTGTGGGGCTAGAGGCAGCTGAGATCGATGAGGAAAGGGTGGGGAGCTCATCAAGCTCTGATGAGGAACTTTGAGATAAAAGTGGGTTCTGTGGGTATGATACTTTGCAGAAGGCAAAGTGTCTTTATTGGACATAACTCTTTGTACTGCCAACTCTTGAATTTGGGTCCCTGGGCTGCAGCTTCGTGTGTTCCTGTTTTCCTGCTCCTCAGTGATTCCTGCATTCCAGTGTTTGTTTACCAACGGCTTGACTTCGGAACGGTTTGACTATCGTTTTTGGCTCTCTGGACTTTGATCTCTAATAACTCTGTGCTTAAACTACTCCTTGTTTTGGGACTTCATTTTTCCATCTTCTGTGACTGTGTTTTTGTGTTATACCAACTTTCAAGCAATTTGCTTAACTTTGAGTTTAATCCGGATTATAATGCAGCGCTATAATCCGGGTTATATTTTTGTTACTGGTATCGCTTTATTTTTGATGCCAAATTACTCCTGGGACTCTTTGCACTGAAGTTAAGTGCTTTGGAAGACTATTTTTGTACAATAAAGCTGTGTTTGAACTCTTATCTTGTGTTTGGCTCTAATTAAGGCTTCTGGGTCCTGACACCCTCCATGCTTATTTTGTCCAGTGGCATTGTTACAACATGGGCTTCAAAAGCCATATTCTACATAACTGTCAAATATTTTCAAGTACTATTTTAAAAATTCTTTACAGAATATGGCTTTTTCCAACATGGTAGCTTTGAGGTGTACTGAATGACAATCCTATGTAGGGTGAGGATGATGAAAGTTCTATTTAAACATATTGAGAGGGCACTGGAGAAGAACAGTATAATTCACTTTGTTTTAAATTTGGTACTGTTCCTTGCAGTGAATGACATCTAAAGCAAATCCTGCAATTTTTTAATTGCTTGTGCACTCATGATAAAAAAAGTTAAATGGGAAGTACACAGATTGGCCATTTATATCATCTTATTGGCCAAATATCTCAACTATTCCCAGATATTTCTCTCTCCATGTAATGCCTCAGGTAGAAATAAAGGAAAGATTGCAAATTTAATCCCAGCTTCACCTGAAGGAAATATTAGTGGGGTGGAGTGAGGTTTAGTATCTCATTATTAACATGGTAATGCACTATTAATACTCCTCCTTGCTCAACAAAACTGTCAAGATTAAATCTTTTGGAAATATCATTGCATGAAATGGTGAATCATAGGAATTACAGTAGTGACTTAAATTAATGTCAAACTCTTAATTTATCTAATGAGATTCAAATTCCTTTCAAAGGGCAGAGTCGAGGTAGTCTTATGCTAGAACAAAATGCTTATTACATAACAAAGCAATAATTATACAGTAAATATGGTCATATTGAACATTCTAAGGTTATTGTACTTGTTCTTTTATCCTGCACCCTTTGCCCCAAACAAGAACTTTACAGTAAAAAGAAAGTGTGTTATTTTACTTTGAAGGATTCAGAATCTCTCCCTAAAGATATTCCAAATGATAGAACTGATAATATGTGCTCAGTCTCTGATCTATTTATTTTCATATATAATATGAATGTAAGGAGCCCTGGTGGTGCAGTGGGTTAAACAGCTGGGCTGCTGAGCTTCTTGACCGAAAGGTCACAGGTTCAAATCTGGGGAGCGGCGTGAGCTTCCGCTGTCAGCCCCAACTTCTGCCAACCTAGCAGTTCAAAAGCATGCAAATGTGAGCAGATCAACTCGGCGTGAAGGTAACGGTTGAGTTGCAGTATTTTAAACATTGGATTATTTTATTGTGTAGTATTTATAATAGCTCCTTTGAATCTGTAAAAGATGGTGTAGAAATAGTTTGAGTAAATAAAGATAATCACCAATACCGGTCCACACCAAAAAAGAGTATTCTATCAAGTATTCTACGACGCCTGGCTAAAAACTAAAGTACTGCTTCTTAAATTGTGGGTCCCAGCCCCAATTGAGGTCCCCTTAGCTCAATGGTGGAGGTGTTAAAAATGGCAATACTAAAATGTTTGTGAATGCCACCTAGTGGCTGTTGTAGAGATTTATACAAATCTATTAGCAAGGGTATGCAGTGCTTACAGTGGACTCTACGGAAAATGCTTCAGCTGTACTTCATAAAAAGTAAAATCATCCTGTTAGCAAGCCTTGCAAATACTGGCTGATTATCAGCAAATGTTTGGTTCTTATACCTATTCTTTATACCTGGGGTTGCATAAACGTTTCTTGGGTAGAAAGGAGTTGTGAGCAGGAAAAGTTTAAGAAGCCCTGAACTAGAACGTATAGTAAAAATAAAACTTTTGGCTGTAAGTAGCAAGGACGTTGTAGGATTACTAATGTCTGCTCCTCCCAAATTCCTTGCAATGGTTTCCACATTCCCAAAAAGGAAAAGGAGAAGAAAGTGATTTCATCAAAACTTTTATCGGATCCTACCTGAAATTTTATTCAATTTTCAGTAATTTGAAAATCCAGGGAAAGGGACATTTCAAGATGTCCCGTTCCTTGAATGGCCTATATTTACTACTTTAATTGAAATTTCAAAGTGCTTTAGTTAAAATATTTTAGGCTAATTTATATCTAATGGAAATTATTAAAAATGCAAACAACGGATTGGCATCTTATAAAATATAAAAGCAAAAAGGATTGTGATGCCCTTTTGGAGATTTGTCACTCATGTCTTTCCAAGTTGAAACATTTCCTGTTACATTTTTAATTTTTTTCTATCATTCTATGGGTATGGTTAAAGGCTGTACTGGACTTGTGAATTAAATGATCAGAATATTGATTATGAAGGGTACTCGGATGAAATCTTCTCCCAGGATGTGTAATCATATTTTCACTATCAATGGAATAGCTGTGAGAATTAACTGTTTACAACTTCAAGACATTTAAAAATGTAATGAATGAACAAACACCAAAGGAAAAGAGCACTCTGGCGATGTGGCTCATTCAAACAATATTAGACTCTGAAAGTCAACATTAGACACACTTCTACTAAGGACCTACAAATAAACAGAGTTCCTCTGTACACACATTAACAAACAGAACTCAAACAATGATGGTGGCTTTCACCTTTCCACTGCTTCCAGCTTGGGCTTCGCTGATTTCAAGACTTGGGCATCTAAATTTGTCATACTGAGCATCAGACATGGGAATATACAGTGACTCTTTCCCTCCATCGGCTTTGGCAGTGGTATATCAAATTTACACAAGAGCTGTAACTTTGACATTAGTTAAATAATGTACTAGTAAGTCACATCTAGATCTGCTACATCCTACAGTACACATACATACAACTGTATCAATATATCAGGGACACATCTGATTACTCCTCTGCCATCCCATTTTTCCACCTGCTTTTAAATGTATCAGTTTCTCTATTCTCCCCCCACCTTTCCTCTTTGCCATCAGCTAACTTCAAATATTGCAGGATAAGTTCAACATTTAATTAAACTCAATTAATTAAACAGGGAGGAAAGGATGGAATCTTGTCCTCACTAGTAAACTGAAGCTACAGCATCACAAACCAGTAACACTTCTACACTGTAGAATTAAAGCAGTTTGGCACTCCTTTATCTAACATGGTGCAATGCTGGTGAATCTTGGAAGTTGTAGTTTTACAAGGCCTTTATCTTTCTCTTCTAAAGAGTGTTGCTTTGCCAAATTACAATTCCCATGATTTTATAGCATTGAACCATGGCAATTAAAGAACTGTCAAACTGTATTAATTCCTCTCACCTCTGCAAGAGTCTACCGTATACCATGCAGCTGTGGTCAAGTCTACATAGGGACCACCAAATGCAGAAATGCCCAAACACGAATCACGGAACATGAAAGGCACTGCAGACTTCTTCAACCAGAGAAGTCAGCCATAGCAGAGCACCTGGTGAACCGACCTGGACATAGCATATCATTTGAGAACACAGAAATGCTAGACCTCTCTAACAACTATCATGTCAGCCAGGCATGTAGCTGGGGGAGGGGCTTTGGGGGCTTCAGCCCCCCCCACCCCCCGAAATTCTGATGTTGGTCCGCGAGAAGGCCTTACTGGTACATTATTTAAACTGTTATTATTCATATCATGATCTGATCACCATGCTCAATATATCCCATATGCATGGGGGTATTGGGGTAACGATACAAAAGGTTTGCTAGGGTAGACCCTCTTTCACTCAGACTCAGCCCCCCCCGAATCAAACTCAGCCCCCCCCCCCCCCGAATCAAAATCCTGGCTATGGGCCTGATGTCAGCCTACACAGAGAAGCCTTGAAATCCACAAGCATGTGGACAATTTCAACAGAAAAGAAGAAGTCATGAAAATGAACAAAATCTCTAAAATTATAACAGTAAATAAAGAAGAAAACTCAAACACAGGGGAACTCAAGAGAAGAAACAAATAGGAACAGCTAATCACCTCTCAACAAAGGATTCCCCCAGGCAGTAGCAAGCCACACCTAAAAACTGTCAAATGCTAATCAAGGTGGCCAACTGAAGCATTCACACCTAGCTCCAACAGACAAGAGTTCTTTCTCACCCTGGACTTTCCGCAGATAAAATTTTCCTAGTTTCCAACAGACCTCACAACCTCTGAGGAGGCCTGCCATAGATGCAGGTGAAACGTCAGGAGAGAATGTTTCTAGAACATGGCCATACAGCCTGTAAAACCTACAACAACCCTGTATTAATTCTACAGTGTAGAAGTGTTACTGGTTTTTATTAATAATATTTGCCATTTTCTTGGTCATGTGCATCCAATTTTCACCTGTGAAATATTATTTATTTATTTATGTACAGTATTTATATACTGCCTTTCTCACCGCTGGGGGGACTCAAAGCGGGAGAGAGAGGCTGCTCATGTATACCTCATACTACTAGGCCTAGGTAACAACGGAAAAATTTGTTTCTAAAATCGATTCGTTTTTTGGGGTTTTTTGCGTTTCGATATTTAAAAGAATTCCGAAATTTTTCTTTTAAAAAGTTCGATATTTACGAAATTTCGTAAATGTTAAAAAAATTACGAAACATAAAACAAATACGAAACAATAACGAATCGATTCGTTAATGGCGGACGCGACCGCGCAATACGCTAAAAAACCTCCAAATGGGACAGGGGGAACTTCTGAAGCTTCCCTCTCCCTCTGTTGTTGACTGTTGGTGTGATATTATAATTTTTTTTCACTAATTAAACAAAAAACAACTATAAAACTTGCCCAGACATGCGGAAATAATAACGAAACGACCTCAAACCGATAACGAAACGAATACATAACGAATCCGAAGCATTTACGAAACGAATTTAAAAATTCGTTTCATTTTTAAGTTGCTCCAGAATGGTTCGTTATCGCTTCGTTATAAAAAAAATAACGAATTTTTAACGAATTACGAATTAACGAAACGAAACCGCCCAGCCCTACATACTACATGTCTACTTTTATTAATTATCAGTTTAATGAGAATCCACTTATGTCACACATTCAGGTCTGACCAGGCTTTCTAACTTGAAAGCAGGCACAAAATCAGAGTAAGGTTTGGTGACCCATGAAACAGTCCCCAGGAATTTCATAGGAGGGAAAAGATGAAACCACCTCAATTTCTGGCAAGCAAGAAGTGAAGTGGATAAAGCAAAACAAATCTTGATTATGAGTCCCCCCCCCCCTCGGGACAATCAAATTAATCATGGACAGTATCTGACAGAATCCGGGAATCCACAAATCATTATTATAACTGTCATCTTTATTTACTTTAGATATTTTTATCCCATATTTCAATAAAATATTCAAGTAAAATTAGGAAATAAAGCAACAGTTAAAACAATATGAGGTTAGACTAGCTCTATCTCCAATGACTTGTAATTAAATCCATCCAGATTTAAAATTTCATAATAAGATGAATGTTTCTGAAGTCCCAGAAGAATATTTTAAGTCACTCAGGTCCATATGATCAAAATGTCATCAATGTTCCTTAAGCACTGTATTAACCTTTAAGGTGCCATAGGACTTACTGTTGTTATTCCCCGCCCTCGAAATGTGCTATCCCTGTGGAAATCATTTCCTAATAAGAGATACTAGGTCTGCTTGCCACTCTTCTCACCCCTAAAGAAAGGCATTTGGAACAGCTATGAACTGATTGAAATTGTCTAATGGTTTTCATAGAGAGCCATAGCTAAGAACTAATCTAGAAATGGCCAGGCCATTTCTGTTTAAGGACTTAATCACACAAAGCTGGCAAGTTGCAATTACAGTAGGATAACAGCAACTGTAGCTGGTACTTTGCACATGATGTTGTATCTCTCCTGTTGCTGCTTTGCACTTAAATTGATAATGGTATGCACCTTTATATTGACAGGAAATATTTGTCAAACTCTCAACCAGTATGGATGCATGAGTGAATGGACATGATTCTCTCTTCCTCTACCTCCCAACCCCCAATCCAAAGTAGCCTGAGATTGGTTTACATAGGGAAAAGTGAGCCCTGAGGAAGGAAGAGAAAGGCTTAGGACTTCATCACACAATTAGTCTTCAGCATTGTAGGATGCATCTGCCTCTGTTGAGCCATGGAAACTCATGCCACCTCTCAGGCAATGTAGCCTCACTTTTGGTGGGGCTCCATGGTTCAACTGGGGTGGCAGTATCCTATGATGCTGTGCTGGCAACAATGGAGCTTCCCTATGTTCCATCAGGGACCTCATCACATTGATGAGGTTCCTGATGGAACAGGGCAATCCCAGTGCCCTGCCTCACCACCAACTGACACTTCCCCACCACACATAAGGAAGCATCACCACTCAGCTTCCCTTCGAACTAGCCCCATTGTCCCAAATGGAACACAGGGAGGCTCGTGTGTTGGTATCATGTGTCATGTTCTGCAGTTCATGGTGGTTGATGGTGGGAGACCTAGCAGTTGGTAATGGAAGGGTTAATGTAAGTCTTAGTTCTAAAGGGCTGCGGAATTTGTAAGTAACAGTTTACAAGTAAAAGTAATTAAGGGTGGAGGCATGCAAGGGATAAATTGTTACTGGATTTAAGGAGCTCACCTTGGGGCTGATCTTTGGGAGAAAAGTATTGTCTTATTTTGGTGGTAGATACTGCTGGTTTTCCTCCAGGTTTCTTGGATTTTTGGTATCGTGATCTGTCTCCTGAACTCTTGAAACCCTGGAACTTTGAATCTTTGGACTGGTTTTTGACTATGGTATAGACTTTTGATTCCTGGACTTTGGTCATTGAACTTTCACCATTTGAACACTGGACTGGAACCCTTTAACTACAGTGTAGCATTTGCTACCTTTTTTTGTTTTATGTTCTGTGGCTGAGTGCTATCTTTATGTTTTATATTTGGACTATTAAAACAGCCAGAAAGTAAGTGCTGCTTTAATTTAACTGTTTGATACAAACTGGGTGTTTGTTTGATTCACCTCTGCCTGAATACTGGCAGAGCCCTGGCATTGTGACAGTTGGCAGCACAGCACCTTATGATGATTCTGCCTTAGTTGACCCACAGAGCCCCCGCGAGAAGTGAGAGACTACATCATGTGATGGGCAGTGTGGGGCTCCATGGGTCAAATGGGGCAGAAGCATCCTAGAACACTGAATTTCCATCATGTCATGAAGTCCTAGGAACATCAGGGCTAACACGGGGGGAAGCCACCTGACAACACTTCCCCACCTGTGAAGGGAAACCATTGCTGCCAGCGAAGCAGGGTGTGGTGATTACCCCGTTGCCCTGCTGATTCACCACAGGGGGTGGTGAATCAATGCAAGGGACCTCTTCAAGCTCTTAATGCCATTTTAAGTCTCATATTTAGCACCGTTTTGAAACTCATCTTTTAAATGTTGTATTTTAATGCCTAAATGTTCTACTGGTTCTTTTAATGCTGGTCATTGACCAAAATAAAAATGTTCACAACTTTTATAATAGGGTTCAGTTCTTTAGACTTAAACAATGACTAGATTCACCACTGTACTGACTACCTTCTATTGCCTGTGAGGCCGTGGCTACATGGTCAGCCAAAATAGTTGTTGTAATGGTCTCTATATTAAAAAAAGATAATAATTTTTCTACAGTGAGGACAAATGGGAACTGGGAAATACCAAGAAGGACACTGGTTTTTCTTTCAAAGTGAAGGGATGGAGTAGTCTCTTAACAAAGGAATACCCTAATTGTTAATTGAGGCTGTGCCTCTGCGATAGTCAATAACACACAACAGTGAAATCCATGAGAGATGCTGCTCTCCCATCTCTGATAATACAGCACTCTTCCCTGGGATCAAGGTATTAAGGTTTAGGTTATTTGTATTGATTTTATGTGCTGCCATGCTGTGTCACTCACGCTCATATTTGTGGTTCACAAATTCCTCCTTTAAATGTCACAGCTATTTCATCTCCTTTTGCTATCAATACTCCAGACGGCAGGGTCTGTTTATTAACCCCAAGTGCCGGCATTGTTGTCGACACCTTCATACACATGTATTCACCAAGCAAATAGTATGCTTATATTTTTTAAAAACGAGCTCTGGATTTTTTTTTAATTATTTTGAAAAGGAGAAACAGTGAGAAATCCACTGAGAAATTTTCTTGCACTTCACTTCTGCAACTGCCATTAATTTCAAATGGCCCTTTTTGAGACAATTTCCTGCGGGAGCGAGTCCATAATATGCTGATTTATTGTTGTATTTCTCCCTTGCTATATGATTATTTTAGAGAAACAAAGAAAGTAGTCATGTAGAACGAAAGTACTCATGGACAGACCAGAAAAAAACACTGCCTACCCTGAGATTATAGGATGGATCTACACTAATCCAATATTTGGGGCCAACCTGCCATACCCATGTGTGTGTGTGATCTTCCCTGATGCCACTTCAATTCTCCAATTTTTAATGTTTTTTAACTGAATAAGCATCTCCATGGCAGTTTTGGGGGGCGGGGTAGTGGTGGTGTGATTTCTGATGTAATATACCAGTAGACCTTCGCATTTGGTTGTTTTTTTCTTTGTTTAAATCTGAAGTAACCAGAAATCACGTCCCATTTTGAAGATAGTCTTTATAGACGTCAAACAAATTTTAAGGGCCTGAAACTTGGTAATTTTGTTTCCCTACAAATTCTGGAAATAGGCAAAGGCCCTTCTTCAATTAAAAAAGTAAAAAAATATTTGGTGGCATGGTGAAATCACACTACTCTGAAGCTCCTTGGGATCTGCATTTAGTATCTGAGCCATATTTGTTAATGTTTCTTACAGAAAGACCCATTAATCTTGCCCCTACAGTATAGGAAACTGTTTGTAGCTGGGAATGAAGGCTGCATTCACATGTTCCTCCATGTGTGCAGTGTCTAGTCCCAGAGGAGTCATCTGCATTCTGGCCCATAAGTGAATGTTATCCATCCCATACTCTTCTATTGTTCCAATTTGACATGGACACAACTGTGCTTGTGTTGTTCCACTCTTTCAGATTCTTTAAATATGTCCAAATACTTGTGTCCTCTTACTCCCCCCCCCGCCCCGTCACGTCAGTTGCTGCAAATTCAGTTCAAAGCACCCTTGTGCCAAAAGGGCTGCTGACTGAAAGGTTGACAGTTCAAATCCAGGGAGTGAGGTGAGCTCCCATCTGTCAGCTCCAGCTTCCAATGCAGGGACATGAGCGAAACCTCCTACAAGACAGTAACACATCCGGACATCTCCTGGGCAATGCCCTTGAAGATTTCTTCACATCAGAAGCAACTTACAGTTTCTCAAGTTGCTCCTAACACGAAAAAAAGAAGTTCAAAGTGCAAAAGTAATTTTCAGTCAACTAATTCAGCAGAAGACTAAAGGGAGCTTATCTGTTCCTCATTATTGATAACTTTTGCCTTCTGGTGTTGCTTGGAAGCAGGTGTCTCAGTTTTCTTCTCTGAAATTTGAAGGGTATTCCACACATGGGTCCAAGTATGCAATGCCGACTTCTACTTACTCCATATAGTTTAAGAAGCTGGTATGCTAGACTTTTCTTTCGTTCCATCCATTATAATTTAACCTTTCTATGATTCATTTGACTTTGCACTTTTGTCCTCATTCACAATGATAATGAAAATTAAGGACATGTAATCATGTTTATTTACATCAAGCTCTTGCTTCTCTTCTTTCTCTATTTTGAAAGTCTCCTTCACTGAGTTTCCTGCTTTGTACTGTCTGCTTGTTTTTGAGGGGCATTTGAAATTTTGTAAAGCACCAACAGGTGTTAAACAAACAAACAAACAAATAAACAAATCAATAAGGGGTGTGATTCAACTAAATCTAACAAATGTTTAGCTCACTGATTACTATGGGACATGTCTAACTATTATTTACTTATTGTATTTACCAGACCTTAATTTTGGCTGATTTCTACCAGTCATTATTTTGCTGGCCCTGATTTAATATACTAATTTTATATAATAATGTTTTGCATGTTTTATGTATATTTACTTAATTATTTTTGCCAAACTGGTGATTTGCAGCTCACGTTAGTGATCAGAACTGCTACAACAAATGTGCAGTGTGGCAATTGTAATTAGAGATCAATTAAAACTACATCCCTTTAATACATCAAGGACTTCTCTCATACACCTTTTCCTTAAGTTCTTCAGATCCTTTGTGATTGAAAATGTAGAGCTGGCTTCCAAGCATGACTTTTTTCTTCCTCTACAGGACATCTTAAAAACCTGGACTTGTTTATATACCGTATTACAGTGAAGTGAATGAGCTATCCACTAAAAGTAAATACACTCCCCTCTGTATGTCAGATGAATTGGGAAGCCACACACATATCAACAAACATATAAGGATAATGACTGAATTTATTAGTCATTGTCCCTATTTTATCTGCCATGATCCTTTAACAAACACGGTGGTGGAACTAAAAATAGCACAGATGTTTCTCTCTGTTTCTCTGTAAGTGAGCTTACTTAACACTTTTATTATATTTGGCCACGGGAAATTTAGTAAACTTACTGATGATATCAGAGAATGATTTTACAAACAAAGTTACACTATTGACACCTCCAAATTCGAGAGTATTTGTTTTGCGTTAGGTGCAGACTTGCTCAATGGGATTAACAAACATTACAAGAAAGAAAGAAAAGAGGCTATGGCCAAATCCACCCTGGTTGTTTATAAAACCTTTACAACTCATCAGCTTCCATGAACATACTGGCACCGTTCAATTACCGTCCCTTTTAGAGAGCCTTAGCAAAACAGCCAGTGCCCATGTAAATAGACAAATCTGAAAACTAGCGGGTCTTGTTGGCTTACATACTGTAGGTAATGTTTTCTTTTGCTCAAATTTGTTCTGGAAACTAATCACACTCTGATAAAGCCATCTGCAAATATGAGAAAGATTGACATCCACATGTCAAAGTTTACACAGCCTGACCAAGTGTACATATAGTCAAGATGATGTTAGGGCCCTGCTGTCCCGAGTTTCAACAAGGCCATGTTCAAATGCAATGACAAAGGAGTTTTCTATGCTGAAACCAATGCAAAAGGCTACTTGCACATGTGCCAAAGTGTGGGCACAAACCTCAACAACTCCCGCTCTTCCTTTTAATAAGGGGAGTAGGTCATTGCCCTGATCTTGCAGAGCTCCTCTCGTCCTATCCACCACCCCGCTTCTTCATTTCTTGGGACTTGCCCAGATTGGATTATCAAGAAACTGCTCCCAACTTAGGCCCCTTCTACACTACCACATAACATCCAGAGAATCTGATTTGAACTGGATTATATAGCAGTGTAGACTCATATATTCCAGTTCAAAGCAGATAAAGTGGATTATTGCCTTTGATAATCTGGATTATATGGCAGTATAGAAGGGCTTTAGTCTGGCACAATCAATTGAGTTGATTGTGGATATAAGATTTTTCGCTCCATTGATAAGTGATATAAACTCAGTCTAGTTGCTAGTCCCAACTAGCAACTAGATTGCTAGTTTTTGGAAGTGCTGTTTTAATTTTTGGAAGTGTTGATTTAATATTCAGTCACCCTAGCTGCTTTTAAGCATCCTAGCTGCTTTTAAGAAAGATCTAAAAACCTGGCTCTTCCGAAGTGCCTTCAGGGAATGACCACTCAATCCATCTGGTTGTTTTAGCCTATAGCTGCCCTCAGAATAAAGCACCTTCCCGGCCACCAAAAATGGCTAAATTCCACTGCTTCTCCCTGTTGGGCTCCTCTCTTACAAATCCACTTTCATCCTTATCTCACCCAGGGTTTTAACTTTTTAACATTTTACCTCATACATTTGGCCTGCCCTCTGTGTCTGATTTTATTATGCTGTTTTATATTGTTGATTTTATTTGTTATTGCATATTCTGCCATGATGTATTTTGTTACTGTTTACTACGTTGTATTATTTTGGGCTTGGTCTCATGTTAGCCACCCTGAGTCCCCTTCGGGAAGATGGTAGCAGGTTATAAATGAAGGTTATTATGATTATGATTATGATTATTACTGTAAAAATGTAATAAATTGTACTAATTAGTCCTTTGGCCATGTCAAAATACCAAACAACAGGGCTTGATAAGACTTGATTACACTCTATGTAGTAAGTTAAAATAAGACACTTATAACAATACAGTAAATAAATATGATAAAATTGAATATATACATTATATTTCTTTCAGTGAGCCTCCTCTAGGTTCAACTACCTAGTGTATTTAGGCCATCTTGTTGGATATGCGTTGCAAACTAAGCTTGTTGAATGTATTGCAAAATTCTACTTCTTTTGTGTGTTACCTATATAATACTGCCCCAGTATCTGTGTGGGATATGTTCCTAGATATATACACACACCCAATACCTGAAACCATGGATAATAGCAAACCCTATATTTTGACGGGAAGCAAACTCTAGAATCACATTAGAGGATCAAGGGAGGCTCACAAACACTTCCGGGGAGGAGGGGATACTTTTTGGAGCACAGATAAGTAAAACTTTGAGTCCCCCTCAGGATGAGAAAAGTGGTATATAAATGCTGTAAATAAATAAACTGTGGATATTGAATCCATGGATGGGGGGGGGGATCACTCTATATTTTTGCTTTTTGTTGAATCTGGCTATCTACCTATCTAGCCCAATAATGCCTACTCCATGAAAAATATGAAATTTAAAGTGGAATCATGGCGATATATGGAATGTGGAACTCGAATGTGTAATGTGAACATCCTTCCTCTCAGCCACTCTCTTTCTTCGTTTTCCTTCTCTTCCAGTGAGATGAGTAGGGTTCCCGGTTTTGTGGATTCACCCATTAGTGTGAAAAGGGGCATGGCCTGAGGGAGTCTGGGGGCCCATCCACACAACCATATAACCCAGAATATTAAGGTGGATAATTCACAGTATCTGCTTTAAACTTGGTTCAATGTGGATTTTATGCAGCTGTGTGGAAGTGGCCTGGGATGAACCATGAAACAAAACGTTTGAACACTCTGCTTTCATTATATTCTTGGACAGTCCACCTACTGGCCCATCTGGCAAAAGGCCATAGCACACCCTAGCCAACGGTCCTGAAACTTTTTGCTGTTCCAGGTGATCATTCAGGCCACACTGCGAGCTGCCATATTTTACAGACAGATGAAGAGAAGATTGATAGTAGACTCTGACCAGGCACAGTTTCCTTGCTGAGAAACGGTCAGTTAGAGCTGTTCCAGAGCAGACAGGATTTTTATTTGGTTTCCACTGTATAAACAAAGTGTCTGTTGACTTATACCCCAGACTCGTGCTGGCTGTTTTGGACCAGATTCCAGTGGCTGGCACCTCTGTACTGACAATCTTGAGTGCACAAAGAGGGAATAAATCACAATGGTTACCCTTAATAGTATTGAGAAAGAAAGGATTTACACAGAATTTAGTGAACTTCCTATCCTGTTCTTAATCAAATAATATATCACCCTCACAGCAGGCTGATGCTGGATTGGTGCCCTTCCGTAATGTGCCAATTTCAAGAACGGTTAAGTATCTTGTGCCTTGTATGCTGGATCTCATTAGAGTAGCTGAATCAGAGTCGCCAAGGATAAACTATACCACCTTATACTGGCTTCTGAAAGAGACTGAGAAGGAGAAAATAATATGCATGAAAAGATTCTCCTGCACTGAAGTACTTTCAAGTCTCATTGACTTGAGTGCATTCCCTAAATCTCTCCTAATGAAAATCAAGGGGGATTAGGAATTTGTATGATCTTTCCCTCAAGTAAATAAAAGACTTAAGCAAGATTATTGCAGAAATTCTTACAACTATCCTGTGAGATAGACCAGTGTTCATATCTATATGGTAATATGGTTTGAAAGACTGCATTTTTTTTTCTAGGGCTATTTTATGTTTTGGGTGAGATTCACATTTGCGTATCTATCTACCTATCTACCTATCTATCTATCTATCTATCTATCTATCTATCTATCTATACACTGCGCATTTTAATATATGTTTTTTGTAGAAATATGTTTAAATATGTGTATTTTATACAATGATTATGTTTTTAGTTATTTTTTAACCCACCTTGAGCCATGAGAAGAGGCAGGTAAGAATTATTATTATTATTATTATTATTATTATTATTATTATTATATGCTGTTTCCTGTTTCAAAATGCTGTATTTTGTACAAAACTACTGTGAACAAAATTACTGCAAATGTTTTTCAAAACTATCCACTTCTTGAAGACTTTCTAACAATTAGAAGAAAACTGCTAAAATGCTCATTGTTTACTTTGATGACAGAATTAACAAAGAATTACATCCTTAATTTTGGCTCAATGACCATTTTTTGGGTCCCATCATCAGAATTGTAATTACACTACAGATATTATGAGTTGTTTCTTGAGAGTCCATGAGTGATAAAAAAAATTGATATGGGAAATCTGGCTAATAGGTTCCATGTAGCCAATGCAGAAGTCCCATGCCTGGTTTATTAGGACTAACTACAATACACTTTCTCTAGGACTCTTTTAGAGAGAAAAAAACTATTTAAGAGAAAAGCATAAGAAATATAACGTCTGTAGAGGGGATAAGTTGCCGCATGAGCACTTCCACAAGTATTTCTACATTAGTTTAAGCAAAATCCTATAGTTGGGTTTGTGACCTTTTGGTCCTGTAAGATCCTCCCTCCCCCAACCACCAACAAATGCATTTTCTGTTTCTGGAGCCCTATGTTTTGCAATATGAAGGATAGTAGCCCCCATTCTCCAAAAGACTCTAGAATTTTTAGTGCATTTGAATGAATTAGGCAGTTTATGATCCATATTGATTTGGACCCTGTTTCATTCCTGATAATATTATTAGGAGAATGATGAAGGCTTATTCCCTTCTAACATCCACTGCATGAAAAGTATCCAAGGCCCTCATCTAATATCTCCACAAATGCACTCTCTTCTTCACTTTCCATCCATCCATAATTATATATACCTCATCCAGTTTTTTTTAAAATCATTATTTTTTAGAGGTGTAACAGATGAAAAAACTGCTTTTCCCTAATGTACATTTCACCAAGCATTAGTGGTGGAGAGATCACTTGGGTAGATGAAAGTGGTGGACAGGACATGGAGAATTGTGTCTGGGTAAGAGGGAGGAAAGAAGACGCCAAATTTATTTGGCCAGAGAACTGTAAACTTGTGGTGCACTGTTTATACATAAGATCAGAGTTGTGAGTCCTGCATACCTTCCAACTGTTCTAGTTTGGAGAGAGTGGTCCTAGTTAATGCTCTGTCAGTCCACTTTCACAGCTGCTTTTACAATAACCTGGTTTGTCCCTCTTTCTCCCATTTTCCCCATTCATCTTTGCTTACTTCAGTTGACGTAAACTGGTTTTAAAGTAATCTGCACTTAATTAACTCAGAAGGCAGTAGAGGAAGAGGCAGGGGATAAGTCTTGTCCTTCCTGGTAGGCTTTTTCTTAACTCATTTCATTCCATTTTTCTCCTAAAGCTAAAAGTACTGCAAGGTATTCTTTTTCTATCATCCAACACGACAGAATTCATCAAGTGGATCTAAGAGAAAATAGCTAAGTTTGAGCAAGTCTGATATAGGCATTTTGGTTTTATATTATATTTATTGTTAATCATAGAGTGTGTGTATGTATGTGGGTTTTTTTTTCAGACTTTCCTAAATTCAGTAACTAAATTGCAATATTTGTTTACATAAAGTAGGAGTTGTTTGTATTCTTCCCAACTAATAACCTTTACCCTCTTGTTCCCTGGCTACAGCCTTTTGACCAAACTCTAGTGTTGCTTAGCCACACAGCATTTTCATTTGAGAAATGTTAGAGAGCATGGCTCCTGGGTCATATTGCTGAGCCATGAAGAATGATTTCAGTGGCCTTACTATTACTGACGGAGCCCCAAAGTGAACACTCTCTTATAGTTTAGAATTTATATTTATTTGTTTATTTACTATATTTATATGCCACCCCTTTCAGCCCAGAGGCGACTTGGAGTAGACAGTTTAAGAACAATATAGAAATATGGAACATTTGGATGATGAGACTGGATCTTGATTTTAACTATGAGACGAGATGAGATGTTATGATGTTTATTGATTGTTATAATCTTATTCTTTTAACTTGTTTTAACTGTTTTTATCATGTTTAAATATTGTATTTGCTTTGTTAACCGCTCTGAGTCGCCCTGAGGGCTGAGAAGAGCGGTATACAAATATAGTAAATAAATAAATAAATTCTGCCATGCACAAAAAATACAACACACCCTCTGAGAAGTGGGAGGGAAATATAGTTTTGGAAGCAAAGAGTCTGGGCAGTGAGGGAAGCAGGGGAAAAAGGGTCTGTATCCTGGAATGATGATGATGATGATGATGATGATGATGATGATGATGATGATGATGTTTCCATCAGCTCAAAAATGTAATTTCCCTGCATTTCTCAGGTAGAGGAGACGGGAAGCAGCATGGTCTCTCACCATCACCCGCAGAGCCCCAAGTGCTCCACAGAGCACAGTTTGAGGACCCCTGGTCTAGAAGAGAACTACTCAAGTGGTGCCAGGTCTACAAATCTATTAGCTGTCAAATAAATGTCAAGAAAAGAAAGAAACAGATTTAATTAATGGGTACAAAAATGGAGCCTTTGGGAAAGGTATCACTGCTAGTTTCTCACATCAGATAAATTTGGAAGCAGTGGCCTAAAATTTATTTGTGTTGTTCTTTGGACTTGGAAAGACTTTCTTGGACTGTGGAAACAACTGCTTCAAATATGTGTTATAATTCAAATGACAATACATTAAATTAAATATATTCATCAAATTGTTATGCTATGCTTTCTAGCCCATAAAATATTTTGACTTCACCGTCTTGGAAAATGAGATCCACTTAGCAACTTTATTGGTTTTCAAAGATTGGATCTGGAATCTGCTCCAAGGGTGCCTGGGTCAATTCATTTCTCTGCTCATTCTGACTTTAGTCTCCATTTCTAGAATGCCAGCAAGAGGGATTAGGAATGTGTAAATAGCTTAGATAAAATAAAAGGCAGCCTGAGCTTCCAGCCAGAATAGGTGCCAATTCAAACAACCTAAGCCAACGTTTTCAGAGTGTGAGGAAAGTGCTTGCATATCTCAGCTCAGTTCATACTTTTTTAAAAAAGGGAGAGAGAAAAGCAAAAGAAAGGAGTTTAAAGGTCATAGACTTTGAGTGAAATAACACAAGACACCAAAACATATACTACACAATCAATTCTTCACGTCATGAATCATAATCCTATTTCATCACTCTCTTATTGGAGGTGAAATCTGTCTGTCCATATGTCCTGTCAATCATTCATCTATCGATGACTTGTCTAAGACATTCTGCTACCTAAATAAGAGCAGCATATGATACCCTATATCCTTCCATGTCAAAGTGCATAAAGTACAAATCCAGCCAAGTTAGGTTTTCGTACATAAGACAGAAACTCCAACAAGCATCTCTCACTATCCCTGGCTATTAAACCCGGTGCTGACTAACTATCTATCTATCTATCTATCTATCTATCTATCTATCTATCTATCTATCCCATTCAATCTGGAGCACAATGCTGAGTGAATTGTCTTTTCATCGTGTCGTGCCTTTCCGTTTTTTAAAAAACTGGATAATTTATTCACTCCCATCACACGTGATGGACTCTATCCATTTCTGGACAAATTCTCCGTTTACTGAGCTATCACACTGGAAAGTGCAGTCTCCTCTGCCATACCACTTTTCTTTTTTTTTAATAAAAAAGGTAAATCTAACAATTGTGGAAGTCCGAAATCAAAATTAAAGTCCTATGTAATACTTCAAGGACCTTGAAGATGAACACCCTGGTATTTCCATTTATTTTTTTATTTAAAAAAAATAGAAATTGGAAAATTGGAAAAGAAACTATGACATGTGTCCAAATTTGGGTTCCAGGTCTACAAAAAAAGGAAAAATATAGTTATAGTGAAGTAGCAATATATTGAAATTTTGAATTTACTGAATAAATATTTTTCATTAAAACAATTATTGTTAAAGTTGCATACAAGATGATCTATGGCGACAAAAGGAGCATCAAGGCACATTTCAAGAATGCCTACAAGAATGACCACTCTTTCATGTCACTAAAATGAGGAAATCTGACAGTTCCCATACCATATCATGTCTTTGTGTAATATGTGATTTTATTTTATGTGATGCGCTTTAATAATGTTTAATTGGCCCTAAGGGGAGGGCCAATTTTGATGTTTTATACTGTCTTTTATCGATGGCATTGAATTGCTGCCAACACTGTGAACTGCCCTGGCTCCGCTTCAGGGTTGAGAAGGGCAGTATACAAATATCACAAATAAATAAATAAATAATAACAATTTTTACTTTTAAATAAGCACCTTTAGCTATTTCTACATGGATGGGGAGCTCTGGAGTTGATTGCTTCCCAACTCCAAAAATCTCCATTTCAACACACATCTTAATGACATGGGCAACCACTGGTAGTACTGTTAAGTAGTTTGATGGACTTTGTGGGACTTGGTCTTTAAATGACTTTAAAGTGTGTAAACTGTGAACAGCCAGCATACGATGAAGTTCTATCTATCATCTCTCTCTCTCTCTCTCTCTCTCTCTCTATCATCTATTCCATTTTTTTTTTTTGCAGTAAGATAAATTATAATCCATCCCATGTTAAACTTGAGACTCACTTTGGGCCCATCCAGGCAGGCCCATATCCCGGGACTTCTCTCGGTTTTGCTGGATGCATCCAAATGATGCCTGAAGAAAAACCAGATTAATTTGGAACAAGCCAAATTTAATTAATTTGTTCCAAATTAATTAAATACCTAGTAAGATCCAGATTTTAAGGTAAGATCCGGGTCTGTAGGGATTGGACCCGGGGATTGCGCCACATGATTCACAGGCCCAATCCACACAGCAATCTTGGTTTTTCAGGCTCTTGAGGCCAGAAAGACAGAAAGGGCACACAATCTCTCCTCTCAAGTCTCAAATTTATCCCTAAAAGTAAAGTAAAAAGTACCTGGCCACCATAACTTCCCTCCTCGCGCCCTCCTGGCATGAGGAAATGATACACCAGAAGATGGGGGAGGAGGAAACTTATGGTGGCCATCAACTTTTTACTTTTAGGAGTAATTTGGGGGGCTTTGGGGTGGCTTCATGCCATCCTGTTTAGAAGCTTCCCTTTTAAAATCTACCTTCTACTCTCAATTCCAAAAGGGATAATTAGTATGATTTAATTCTCATTATGTTTTTATTAATTTTTATTAAATTTTCACAACTAGTGAAAAATAAACAGAACCAACAAACACAGCCTACGAAATAAGAAACAAAATAAAAATATCCAATACAAAATACACTCATAATACCCCACTCCATAATCCCATATCCCTACCTACTAAGATGAACAGCTAGACTCCATTAACCTGCTTTAAAAAACCAATAAAATAACAGCAATAGAAAACATTTAAAACAAAACAGAAACTTAACTGATTTCTCCCTCCTTAAGCAAAGGCAACTATCAAACTATTATATATGATTTGTGTTCTACTTAATTCCATTTCAGCTTCTTTTAAATCTAAAACAATATATTTAAAATTAATACACAACCATGAGTAATATTCATATCAGAAATGTATCCATTTAGTCTAAGATTCAAATTATTGTAAATTCATATAATATTTATCACCATGATATCTCTCCCCTTGCAAATTTTTATTCCATTTTAATTTAAATTAATCATATTGTATCTTATGTAGCCTATTTATTGAAGTTCATTTTATTTTATATAGTACCATATTGTCTTTTCTCCTTTATTCTGTTTTTATTTTTGATTCTGCTGAAATTCTCAGTTTGTTTATCCCACTCCATTCTCAGTTTTCCTTTTGTAACTAAAGCATCTCTTAAGTAAGAAAATTCTCCATTTAAGCTTAACATGTGTCTCCCATCTAAATGGGTTCTTGTACATTTTTTGCTTGAAGACAAGCCTGCATCCATTCCTCCACATCTGCACACACAGTCTGTAGAACCCTTATGCTTCAAGTTGTCCATGGGCATCCGATTACTCATTCCACTCTAGCTCTGTTATTGTTGATGTTATTATTATTGTTATTGCTGATATTGTTGATGTTGTTGTTGTTGTCTTTTTTTGTGCAAGCCCAAGAATTCTAGGGGCCCCGGGAATTAAATGCAATGCTATGGCAGGCAACAATAATATTAGGTATGGGTCTGTGGCTGTTCATTCCGGGGCCGACTAGAGGAAATGATCTGGGTAATTGGTAGGAAGAATAAGGCTGAATTCGACAATGTATAGGGCTGAGTTAGAACTGGCCATTTTCAAAGGCTTGTTGAAACCACCAGGTCTTCAAGCTCTTACGAAAGGAGGGAAGGGATGGGGCCTGTCTTATTTCCCTTTGAAGGGCATTCCAGAGGCGGGGGGCCACCACTGAGAAGGTCCGCTCTCTCGTCCCCCACCAACCACACTTGAGATGGTAGTGGGACCGAGAGGAGGGCCTCCCCGGAAGATCTTAGAGTTCGTGCCGGTTTATAGAAGGAGATGCGATCTTGGAGATAGGCAGGGCCCGAACCGTTTAGGGCTTTATAGGTTATGACCTGCACCTTGAATTTGGCTCGGCAACTTATTGGCAGCCAATGAAGCTGTTTTAATAGGGGTGTTGTATGCTCCCTATAGTTTGCTCCAGTAAGGAGCCTGGCTGCCGCCCGTTGTACCAGTTCAAATTTCCGGGCCATCTTCAAGGGTAGC
Source organism: Anolis sagrei ordinatus (assembly GCF_025583915.1). Lineage (NCBI taxonomy): Eukaryota > Metazoa > Chordata > Lepidosauria > Squamata > Anolidae > Anolis > Anolis sagrei. The sequence continues at coordinate 111,084,290 of NW_026847438.1, forward strand.
CCTACGTAGAGCCCATTGTAATAGTCCAGTTTCTACCTTACTAAGCATTATTGTCTTTTCTTGTGAGTCATGATATGTACAAAGTACAACTATCTAGGTTTAGTAAAGCCAGTGTTCTGGGAAGTACGAGACTGCCTTTAAATTTCCCGTAGTGGTGAAGAGTGATGCTGAGTCAGGAGTATTGTGGGAAAAGAAAGCTCTGCTTAAATGCCAGGGCAACAAAGAAACTTCAAGAATAGCCAATGGTGAGCTCTGCCAAAATACTGAAGCCAGCCCTGAATACCAATGTGAATTGTTTTTCATTGCAACTGTTTGCTTCTTTTAAAGGTTTCACCTTTGCAATTGCTTGATCCTCCCAGCCCCACCCCAGTAAACTGTAGGCTCCTAAAACCCCATGCTGCAATATTGAAACAATTTGCTTGAAAATCCAGAAGCATCCATCAGTCTCTGTCTATTGCTGCTTGAAAAACAACATCGATAGACGAGAAGCAAGCAAAGCCCTTCTCATCTCTTCCCCGGCATGCTGTGATTCAATTAGTCATGGTCAGAAGGTGCCATTATTATTCATACATTACTGATTGTTCCCTAAGTCAACAGGGGTGTGATGGGGCCTGTGATCTTCTCTGTGCCCCTAACCAAGATACAAAGGAAACTGCTGGGGAGGCCTGCTGGGGTGGCACATTTTATGATCTGATTTCCAGGCTTTCTTCATAGTCAAAACTTCTTGTTCCTTCTTGTTGTGTTTTTATCCAAGCCCGTAAAAAGCTGCCACCAGTCAATTCATCACTGGCAGTTTCAGTGTGGATAATCTTCCTCAAAGTCACAACTAGCTAAATAAAAAAGCACGGTTCTCTTCTGCCCGAGTGACACAAATCTAAAGCACTAATCTGTGGTAAAGATGACCAAAATCTATGTCAACCTCAGCCATGTCAACTTGCACACCAGAAAACAATGGCTTGAACTTGTAATGGGATAGGAGAAATGATTTGTGGGAAGTGGAGTTTTCACTGCTTTCCTAACCATTTAAAGTTCCAAACATTTGAAGGCTCTTTCTTGCTAACCATGTTGCAGAAGTCCTGGCTGCCATCCCATATTTCCCAGGATGTAGCAGCTCAGGAAACAAACCCTGTCACATGGTTTTTGTGTGCAACCCAGAGCTGGTCTGCCTCCCCTGGTTCTTGCATCCCTAACTGTTAATGAGCAAATCTCATCAATAGCTCCCAATCCTGCAACATTCCTATCACCTACCTTGGGGTGATGGGTCCCTCCTGCCAGGGGTAGGATTCTTAAGCAAAACAAACATCCCTCAAACTCATGTATATTTCTGCACAGAATATTTTATGGAAAAACTTTGGGATGTGTGGCTAGTGGGCAACAACAGCGCAGAAATATTTTTCTCCTCAGGAGGGGAAAGGACACTGCGACAGCCAAACTGGCATTACAACTATCATTTGATGCCATGTGTATCCTGATGTCAGTCTGGTCCCCACCCCCACAATTCTACCATCTCTAGCTATTAACAAGTAAAATTTTTCAATGGCCTCCAAATCCTGCAGTATACCTATGACCTCCCTTGATACAATGAGTCCCCTCTGCTTTTGTTCTGGCATGCTGGCAGTACAGTAATGTCAGGGAGTTGGGTTGTGCAGTCACACCCAGAACCTATAAAATTAAAGATGTGCTTCTCTCTTTGTCTGGGCGGACCGTGGGGGTCTTTCTTTAGAAGCTCAAAAAATCTCAGCAACTGAGGCCACTTCAGGTTTGGAACATCAAAACAGAAAGGATGTTTATTTCTCAAAGTCCTTGCGGACTTGGCGCAGCTTGTCAAAGTTACAAACAAAACAGTCAATTGGTGAAGCCATAGAGATGACCTTTCTTTCTTTTTCCTTCAGTTACTGAGGTAACTCTTCCCCAAATGGTAGAAAATATTCTGGGATCCTTTCACCCTAACCCCGAGCTGCTATGATTAGAAAAAACAGGTTTTTCCCTATCTATAGCTCAAGGTTAGCTTTGGAGATGAAGCAATGCTCAATAATATTCAATAACTCGATATCTATCTATAACTCAGTTGCTCACTTGCTATCTATCTATCTATCTATCTATCTATCTATCTATCTATCTATCTCAATTAGACCCAATATTACTCAATCATATCTCAATTGCTATTCTATCTATCTCAATTAGCTTCTTTATCTATATAACTCAATCACTCAATCAACTCAATCGTACTTACAATGATTTTTTTCAGAGCTACCTAGCTGACCAACAGCACATCTGAAGTTTTCTTTCTCTACTGAAGGAGGCAGGGGAGATTCCAAAATGGAGATCTCAAGCCCAGGAAAAAAGGCGGACTCCTAACCCAAAGAGATACTTTTCTAAACCAATAACTGCAGAAGGCTTGCAGTCTGGCTTTGCAGACTCTGATACTGCTGGGTCTGTAGCAGCCCTGAGAAAATGCAAAAGAACACTATCCCATACAACTAAAAGGTAATGCAAACTATGCTCCTGGAAGACGGAACATGGGTTCTCCTCCTTTTGTCCTTTCCCCCTTCCCCTCATTATTCCCAAGATGGCTGTTTACCATGTATTTTATATTTCTATTTGCTTTTTGTTTATTTATTTATTTTTAAATCCTGCAATTCTGCAAAAAAAAAGTTTAAAATTAAGGAAAAGCAATAATATGGGAAGGTGATTTTACAAGGGTGTGCGGAAGTACAATCAAGGAGCCATGAACTTTTGAATCAGCGCAATTGTGCTAAATGAAGAGAAGTGCAATATTGAAGGTGCCCAATGCAGTTTATATCTATCAATGATAACAAGATGTAGTGCAGTGGTTCTCAACCTGTGGGTCCCCAGGTGTTTTGGCCTATATCTCCCAGCAATCCCAGCCAGTTTACCAGCTGTTGGGATTTCTGGGAGTTGAAGGTCAAAACATCTGAGGACCCACAGGTTGAGAACCACTGCAGTAGTGTAATAGAGAGTTTATGTGATAAAGTTCTCAGCCTCAGATGAAGATAAAGTCAAATGCTATCTGAACAGATCTTGCCAAGAAATCCTTGTGATAAGTTTGCATTAAGATCACCATAAGTTGGTAACAGCTTGAAGACATGCAGCAACATCAACAAGCAAAAGGACTAGTGGGGAAGCTCACCATGGATCTATTTTCGAAAGTGGAAACCTCACAGCGAAGTGCCAGATTCTACATGGACCTGGCCATTCCATACAAGCAAAAGAAAATCAACAAAGTAAACCAAATCACACCCTCTCCAACATCACAATTTCATTTGAAAGTGGGAGGAATTGTTAGCCATGATTGTTAGCCATGATGTTAGCTCAACAAATGGATTGTAGAAATCATACAATGTTAGTTCTGATTAACTGTCAGTCATAACCCTTTGTGCTTAAATTTGTTGCATCTTTAATGCTAGTTAGATGAGTCATTCTTTAATAACAGAGTATAAATGTAAGTGACAGATATAGAAGATGGACCTTAAAATGTTGCTTTATTAGTCTACTATTTCTCTAGGGGATTCTGAGAGTTGTTGTTTGAAACATTTTCCAGTTCTGTAGCTATGGGTCATGATAATTGTGCAGATACCTTCTGGCCAAAGAAAGGACATCTTGTGTGTCTGTTTATGTATACTGCCAGAAGAAACACAGCATGGCAATATGTCACATAATACAAGACTGGCAATGCAAACATACTATTGATGTTTGCATTGCCAGTCTGCTGCAAGGATATTTATGACATATTCAACAGTTGTCATGTCAACAGTACAAAGCCCTTCAGAGCTAAATCATGCTGCCAGTGGTTAGTACCATCAAACATATGTAAAATTAGTCTTCACTGACATTAAACTTTTTTCATGGCTTTTTCTCATTACTTGTTTTTGTTTACTGTGTATGGTTGTTTCTTTAATGTCTCTATGGTTTTAGTACTCTTCTTGGTTTATCCTTTTCAAAGTGAAAAAAAGAAGAAGCCAAATACAGATGGACCTGTTAGACAATTGACATAACTGTTGTTTCAACTTCTGAGACGGGGTTGGATCAAACAGAAGCAAAACATCATTGTGGAGCATAGCTCCCCCAAACAGAAAATATCCTGTTTGTTTATCAGACAATATGGATTCAGCCATACGTGTTGCTTTCCTGTTGCTTGCAACAATTTTAGGGAAGAATGTGCAGAATGGGATGTCATAGAAACTAACACGTGAAATTATCAGATAACTTGCCAAAATTGAGGCATAAAGTAGTGTCTGTAAGTACATGATAAAAATACAAATTTTGACTTAGGTTTATTTATTTATTTACTTGCTTGCTTGCTTAGTTTTTATCCCGCTTTTCTTTCAATAGAGTCTCAAGACAGCTAACAGCAAACATGACATAATATGAATTTTAAAACAAAGCAAATGCTTGTATGCATGAATATAAAAATAAAAAAAATCTTTGTCTCAATGAAACAATTGGGCAATTAGTTCATCTGGATTCTTGGTAAAATAACCATTTTAAAATACTGGCTACCAGTATTAAAAAACTCTAAAATTACAACAGCAAAACAGCAGAGAAGAAACAACCAGGCACATCTTAACACCTCTCAACAGAAGATTTTCCCAGGATCAGCCAGGCCTTCAAATGCTAATGAAGGTGGTCAGTTGAAACATTCACACCTAGCTCCAGCAGGGAAGAGCTCTTTGCCCCATCCCAGCCATTCCACAGATATATAAACCCATTGTCCTAATTCCAACAGACCTCACTACCTCTGAGGATGCTTGCCATAGATGCAGGCGAAACGTCAGGAGAAATGCCTCTAGAACATGGCCCTATAGCCCGAAAAAACCAACAAGAACCATTTTAAAAAGAATGGTGAACTTGTATGCAACTATAAATGCTAGCCAAATGCACAAGCCATACCAAGATATATAAATATCTCATTGAACCTAGTCACCAATATAAATATTTGATTTCTTTTTTCCTGAATTTTGTCCCACTTTATTGCTCCAAACATGAGGCTAACTTACAACTGGGAATATTTTGAAGTGTAGGGGCCTGAGTCCTAAAATCAATAAGACTATTTTTTTAATCGGGATCCTACCTCCAACAGTTTTCTCCACTGTTGACGCCTCCTCTAGAGAGTTTTCTGGCCCTGTGGAGCAGGTTTTAAAAGTTTTTAGGTTCTTGGGGGCTGCAGGAGGAAGGAAAGGGATTGTGCCTCTTCTGATTGTACTTGCTAGGCTTGGGCGGTTTCGTTAGTTAATTTCGTAATTCGTTATTAATTCGTATTTAAATTAGCTTACGATCCAATATTGAGCCATGCAGGACTACTGTGAGGAGTAATTAAAAATCGAAACAATTTTCCAATTTATTTCGTATTGTTTCGTAATTGTTTCGTAATTGGTTCAAAATTGTTTCGAAATTGTTTCGTAATTGTTTCGTAATTATTTCCGTATGTCTGGTGCAAGTTTTATAGTTGTTGTTTGTTTTATCAGTGATAAAAAATAAATTATCACACCAACAGTCAACAACAGAGGGAGAGGGAAGCTTCAGAAGTTCCCCCTGTCCCATTTGGAGGGTTTTTAGCATATTGCGCAATCGCGTCCGCCATTAACGAATCGATTCGTAATTTTATGAAATTTCGTATATTTTGAACTTTTTAAAAGGAAAATGTTAGAATTCTTTTAAAAAAACGAAACGCAAGGGCCCCCTAAAAACGAAACGAGTTTAGAACCAATTTTTTCCGTGGTTACCCAAGCCTAGTACTTGCATCAGCTTCTAAAGGCACAATGGCACTGGATTTTGGTATGAGTGTCTATCGGGATCTTAAAGAATGTTGTTCAATGGACAGTATACAAAATGGCAGAGGTCAGCATTTCACAGAGGAAAGCTGGGACATATGAACAAGCAACAAGGAACTCAACCATATCCTGCAAAAGGTTGTAGTCCTCATCAAGGACTAATAGTCAGATGAGTCAGTTGACATTGGCCTCTCTGTCTGCCTGTCTTCCTTTCTCTTATCCTAACACCTTGATGGTTAGACTGACACTTCTCAGGGACATATCTCCTTTTCTAAGCATATGGTAAGCCCCTGAGTCCTCCATTTTTGTTCTACTTTTGTTCTTCTTCTTTAAACATGGAAAGACAAGATGGTTGCTGTGAGTTAGTTAGGACTTCATCACATGCAATAAAATCAGCATTTCCACACATTTATAAACGTCTACCAACAGTGCCCATCTCATGATGCACAGTGATTCTCATAGTTTCTAAAGAGTGTTCTTGTCTGATAATTCCTAAGTCAATTGGCAACCGGCTTCTTTTTCAATTCCCTATGTAGAGACGTATAAAAACAGCAAATTTAACATGTGATGATAAATCCCCCTTGCCTGTTTTTAAACATAATGATGATGTCATCATGGAGGGAGGAGCCGAGATGGGCAGTATTGATTCCTTTCTTCTGCCATTACTGTTTTGGGACCAAAGGGGAAAGAACAGTAATCTATATCTCTTTTTAAACAATGTAAATTAAATCTGTACCTATAAAGAGACATTTGTAATATACCTTATACTCTTTTCTATAAAAAAAAATAGGGGAGGAAACAGTGGGAGGAGTAATATCTCCCCCGTGTGATGGGAAGGCAAATGGATAATTAGAAAAGAAAGCAAAAAAAAGGGAAACCATGTGATGGGGGTAGGAAAACCATCCATTTCATTTCCAAATGGGGTATTGTGAAGCTTAAGAGAAAAACAACAATCCCAAATGTTTTACTTATTGCATGGGATGAAGTTTTTAGTTAGACAGATAGATATAGATAGGCTTTGTTTATTTTCCTGTCTAGTTATATAGTCCTTTTGAATAAAGTCTTTTATAACTTTTCCAGCTTAACTCTGCTTCTGAATTGTTCAAGCTGAATTGCTCTAATGCTGGCACTAGAATCATCTGGTCTGCTGAATTGCTGTTAATGCTGTTGTTGCTGCTTTACCAGTTTTTGAAAACTTTTTGGTTTTTGGAAATGACTCCCTCCCCAACATGGTCAAGGTGGTCAAAGTTATTGGTGAGAAAGAAGGCACTAGCTAGGACAGGCTTCAGGAGTTTGCTTTTGTCGGAATCTATTGGAAAGTGCAAGATGCTGGATTATTTTTAAATATATATGTACTACTGTGACTTTTATACCTATACTAGCCATCCCCTGCCACGCGTTGCTGTGGCCCAGTCTGGTGATCTGGAAAATGAAGTAATTAGAAAGTGTTAGTTTCTAATACATGTAATTTCCTTATACTTGTGGGTAAACAGTATTTCTTGCTGTTTCTTTGTCAGTGTTGATGTCGAGATGTATTTATTTATTTATTTATTTACTATATTCGTATACCACCCTTCTCAGCCCTCAGGAGACTCGGGCGACTCAGAGATTGTCTGGTTTACCCACTCTGGAACATGCAACATATAACTGTCCTTCTTCAGGGGCCCTTTTCAAATCTATGATACTATATGTGTGTGTGTGTGGATCATATATATCTATCTATATCTATGGCTGGATGGCTCTTTGCCAGGAGGGCTTTGATTATGTTTTCTTGCCCTCGTGAAGGGAGTTGGATGGCCTTAAGAATTTTCTGTTGGTCATGTAGGTTCTGTGTGGAAAGTTTGTCCCAATTCTATCATTTGTGGGGTTCAGCATGCACTTTGATTGTAGGTTAACTATAAATCCCAGTAACTACAACTCCAAAATGTCAAGGTCTATTTCCCCCAAACTCCATCTGTGTTCATATTTGGGCATATGGAATATTTGTGCCAAGTTTGGTCCAGACCTATCATTGTTTGAGTCCACAGTGCTCTCTAGATGTAGATGAACTACAACTCCCAAACTCAAGGTCAATGCCCACCTAACCCTTCTAGTGTTTGCTGTTGGTCATTGGAGTCCTATCTGCCAAGATTGGTTCAATTCCATCATTGGTGGAGTTCAAAATGCTCTTTGATTGTAGGTAAACTATAAATCCCAGAAACTACAACTCCCAAATGACAAACTCATTTTTTTTGAGTGAAGGACATACATTGGGTTGTTAAGTGTATGTTGTCCAAATTTGGTGTCAATTCCCCCGTGGTTTTTGAGTTCTGTTAATCCCAGAAATGAACATTACGTTTTTATTTTTATAGATTGTTTTGTTAATTTATGTTTATGTTATTTACTTTGTATGCATTGATGATGTTACTTGGAAACTGCTTTGTGTCCCCTCGGAGAGATAAAGCGGTATATAAATAAAGTTTTGTTGTTGTTTTTGATTATGCCTCTCCTTTTCGCACCTCTCTCCTCCCCGGGACTGAATTAATTGAGTGAAAACTACTTTTGCACTTTAAACTCAATTTGTAGCAACAAAAAGTGATCTGAGGATAAACTGAATGCTGGGAAAGGAGAGAGAAACTAGAATACTTTAAGAGCATCTGAAGAAGTTGGACAGCAGAGGATTAAATTAGGACAGCTCCTGACAAACTGGGAAAGTTGGTGGGTATGTTTGCATTTATCTGCCGATCAATATAAATTCTTCACCCACCCCACACCCCTCTTGTTACATGGTCATTTGTCTTCCCTTTCCCTCAATTCTGTCTTCCACATTCTTTGCCCACCTTTTTCTTGCTCTTTTTTCATTCACCTTCTCTTTAGGAAACAAAAACCAAGTCAAAAACTGGTGGAGATGTTGCTAGTAAGGTCCATCACAGGTCATGGGGCATGACCCAGTTGCTGGTGACAACCCATATAGGGTTTATAGAGTTCTCGTCTTTCATGTCCCCCTCCTTTCCTCACCTCTTTAACTGCTCTCCTCCTCCCCCTTCTTTGTGCCGTTTAATTTTCCCCTACCCTTGTGTTTATTTTTCTGTGACTGACATATGTCTCAGTCCAGGTAGGGACTATAAAAGTAATTAGGTATAGCGTGTCCCTGGTGACTGGAGAAATATGCTGAAATGGGTGCTGTTGATACAATTCTTTGGTCTGAAAGTGCTATGAGCGCACAATGAAGAAAATGCTGATTCCTGCTGATCCACTGTTCAAAAGGGAAGGGATGCAATGCCCCTCTGTCTTTCTCACCAAATGATAAATTGCCAGAATTTTGTTGGCATCTTCTACCTGATCAGAAGAATTGCCCTGTATTACCTTTATTGCCCTGTGACTCTATAATATTTTTATCCTGTGCTTAACTGGTATCATTTTGTTTGCTAGATTTCTGTCATCTTTAGGGATGAACAATAGCAAGTCAAACCTAGATTTGTATGTTTGGATTTGAAATTTAACAAAACGTTAGTTGTGTATTTATATAAATTGCTCCTCTATTTTTTTAAAAAAAGTGGAGGTGACAGAGAAACTTTCCACATAGTGATAAATGAAGATTCATTCACACTTTGTGTATGCCACATTTGTAACATTGGGGAGATTAATGTTCCCAAAGCCATGTTTTGAACTGCTGTAAATTAATATTATTCCGCTAAAATCCACGCCCATATAGGCTGATTTTTGGACATATTTATATCAATAACTGGAGGAGTGTGAATTAATGATTGTTATAATTATAAGACGCACCACGGGAATGAAATATGCCTTTGAAGGCTTTCCTAAATGGTTAGTGATCCCAAAATTTAATCATTTTGCCTTGGACAGCCTAACAAAATGGTAACATCTGCAGCTGCTTCCAGACTGCACACAGACATGTCTGATGTGAATTATTTAACACAAAGTGCCTTGACCTCTATTAACAAAGGGAGATGCTTCAAGACCTGTGGACAAGCACCCTGGGAAGCAGCTGGATCTAAGTCAAGCTTATTGAAGATGTGCTAGAATTTATTATACAGGGGAAATTGCTGTTAAAGACAAATCCAAAGGAATGCATTCCGATACAGCACTTGGTCAGTCAAGACAGTAAGAAGAAGTCAGTCATAAATTGTCTTTGGTCTTGTGATCTCTGTCTCTCTCTGTTTCTCTCTCTCTTTCACACACACACACACACACACACATTCACACACCCCAGGAAGAAAATGCAATGAAATCTCTCTTTAGGAAGAAGAAAAAAAGATATTGCAATGCTTGGCTCACTTTCTTCTGTCACTAGGAGCAAAAGAAAGAACTGAAGGGGAGGAGGGAAGAACAAAACAATAAAAAAAAAAAGCCCCGTGCACTTCAAGGCTTTAAATGTGAAACTTCCTAATCCCCTGAAGTCCACACTAGACTTCTAGCCTCCATGGAAACACCAAAGCATTCATCCAAGTGATTGGCCTCCAATGAATTTTAGATAAGAGAGAATGGAAGGGAATTGATGTGATTTTAATGCAGAAGAAAGCGCTGGAAGGGAGGTCCACTTGGTTCATATTTGAATAAAGCAAACATGGCAGACAAAAGGCTGACAGCAGTAAATGACATTGTCAGGACAAAAATTATCAGCCAGTTTACAATCTGTTTGCTTATGTTGAGCAAACACCATGTGGGTGGCATCCCTTTGGCTTTGTGAATGGCAGAAATACTTGCAGGCTCCAGAGAAAGGCCGATATCTCTCCAGCTACAGTCCTGCCACTATTAGATAGCCATTTGACAGCCCACACTGAAAGGGGGAATTCTGGGCTCTGTCTTTTTTTTTAAAAGCTTCTGGTTAAGTTTTTTTTTAATCTAGAGAAGCAGCATAAATCAAGAAAATACATTTGCTCTTTAAATATCAGTTTAATTCACTATTGGGACTGTTTTACTTAGAATTTCTCCTGTAAAATGCCAGTGAAATCCATAGAAAATAAAGTGTTAAATGGCTTAGGTCAAGGAAGGGTGATAATGATTCAGCCAGATGCTCTTTTCTTGTTCGCTCAGCATCCTACCTCACAGGGTTATTGTGTGAGTTGAAAGGGATAACCCCAGATATATTGCACTAGTCTCTTTGGAAGATGGATGAGATCCACAACAGATGTGTAAAATGCACGGGCTTGTTCAGTTGAATGCCAGCGGGATAGCACCCTTTGGCATGAGATCAGTGAGTGTACAACCTCCCAATTAAAAAAAACTAGCCACACAAATGTTTATAATAGAACAGATCCCATAACAAAAAGCAATGCACTCTTGTGCATATGAAAGTAGCCTTTATGTGTTCATGTCTGATAGGAGGGGAGAATGTCTACCTGAAGCTGCTGGTGACTTTGGTTCAAGTAGGGGAAGCCCCTCAATCTGCAGTGGTGAGACAAAGAAATCCCCTGTTCAAAGAATGGCCCACTGGTGCCTAAATCCCACTGGACTGGTTGGCAACTGGGTCAATAAAGGCACCCACACAATCTATTATATGTGGATAGTTGCCTGTGTCTATAGCTGGATCTACGCCTTCATTTCACCTTTTCAGGGAGGTATGAAGGGAATCTCCATAGGACTTCTGAAATTTCAAGTGTATTTTAAATGTTTGTATTATCATGGTTATACTCTGGTCTCTCAAAATTATTTACAACCATGGTTCCCAACCTATGGTCCGTTGACCACCAGTGGTCCATAAGAACAAAAACATGGTCCGTGGCTTCACCAGGTGGAACCACATGGCAACAAGAGTTACTGGTCTTGTGAAACTCTCTTATAATGCCAAAGCATTGGGGAGAGGCTGATTACCCATGAAAGATTATTGCTACCACATCAGGTCTAGATTATTAAATATGGTTCTCTGTGGGCAAGTAGATGGCCACTACTAGATGGCATATGCTCTGCATCAGAAACTAAAGCTGATGTGGTCTATCCAATGGAATTTTCTGAATCAGCACCTCAAATAACCAAACTGAACAAAAAGTTGACCAAAAACTGATTTGCAACCCTTTTGGTACTAATGTTGGAGAGTGGTCACTGGTCAGAGTGTTCTGCCACAATCATCCACACTTAATTGATTGAATTCAGAAAAATGTAATTTCTATAAAAGCATATCACATCTCCTATTTGCAGCAGCAATATAAATATTGTTTTGATAATATGTATTTACAACAGCTTTGAACAGCTAGGGTAATGTACAGTGTTCCCTCGCTACTTTGCAGTTCGCTTACCATGGACTCGCTATTCTACAGTTTTAAAATATATATATATAAATTTAAGTAGCGAGGAGGGAAGAAGAGCTGCCCCCTCACCCTCTTTACCTTCCTCTTCCTCTGTCGCCTCCTCAGTCGCAGGGCCCAAGCAGCGGCAAGAGGCCTAGGTGGAGATGAGGAGGAGGAAGAGGAAGGTAAAGAAGGTGAGGGGCAGTCTTCTTCCCTCCTAGCCCCTTTACCCTCCTCTTCCTCCTCCTCGTTGCCGCCGGGGCCTCTTGCTGCTGCTTGGCAGCAAGAGGCCCTGGCGGTGATGAGGAAGAGGAAGGTAAAGAGGGTGAGGCAGCAGTCTTCTTCCCTCCTCACCCTCTTTACCTTCCTTTTCCTCCTCCACATTTCTGCCAGGGCCTCTTGCTGCTGCTTGGCAACAAGAGGACCCGGCGGCAAGGTAGAAGAAGGTAAAGAGGGTGAGGGGGCAGCAACAGGCCCCAGTGATGATGAGGAAGAGGAAGGTAAAGAGGGCAAGGGGGAGATCTTCCCTTCTTCCCTACTCAGTCCTCTTTACCTTCCTCTTCCTCCTCCTTGTTGCCACCTGGGCCTCTTGCCACTACTTGGGCCACGCGACACCTCCACCGCCTCCTCAATTGCAGGGCCCAAGCAGCAGTAAGAGGGCCAGGCAGTGACGAGGAGGAAGAGGAAGAGGAAAGTAAAGAGGGTGAAGAGGGAAGGGGAGGGGGCATTCCTACTTCGCGGGTTTTCACTTATTGCAGATGGTCCTGAAACGTAACCCCCCACGATAAGTGAAGGAACACTGTATCTTTGTTGCACCACTGACAGCTGCTTACTTAAGTGCTATTCGAATCAGGTACCCCCCAGTTTAGCTGGATCAAACAAAATGCCCCTTCAACCCAGCAGTATTTTTCCAAGTGTGGCTTACTGGGTACTTCTGGAAGTTAATACCCAACATGTATCTCTGAGAAACATATTGTCTCCATATATGCAGGCTAATAGATCCCACTTGATGAATGTGTCAAATTTATGAAAAAGACATCTGAAATAGCAATTTGATACTGGAAAAAATGTCTGAAAAACATTTCAGACATTTTATTTTTTCAATCCATTACCCTGAATTTCTCTCCAAAATGATGCTATTGTATATGAAGACTTAAAATTAATAAAAATCAATGAATGGTTGATCAAGTTCATTTTATTTTGAAAGCAAACTAGCCTGATTTGCATACCCTGAAATAATAACCTCATCAAAATACAGCTCTCCAAATTTTGCCATTCTGTTCTCATATAATAATGCATAAACAATATGTATTCTCTGAAAATCAGCCTGCTAAAACAAATGCAAGCACATGCCTTTGTGCCTGCTCAATTAGCAGATTTTGACAAGGAAAGGGGAAGAATAGTCTCATGAATGGGGTCCCTGCAAAACTAGCATGGGCCAGAAGGAGACCTGATCTCTTCCTTGCTTGAGGGACTTGTTTCTGAGTAAATATATTTAGCAGTGTGCTGCAGCTAATAGATGTTGCCTTGCCACATCTTGTGAAAGCAGATTTGATGAATGAATCACATGCCTTTGTGAAGACGTACTTCTTGGTATCAACCTATGCTATCCCTCTTATCTAGAGAAACCATGTGTGTGTGAGAGAAAAGAGAAATATATTTCTTCTCCTATTTGTCATACACTGTTTGTAATACTATATACCAAACTTTTGGCTATACGTTAAACCAGATACATAACACTGAAAACAAATTCCTTTGTTCATAAAGTAAGGCTGGAACAATGGATCAAGAAGCACAGATGTGGCTCATATTTGCCCCCAGTCAGATCATCCATGGAGCCCCCAGTGGTGCAATGGGTCAAACCCTTGTGCTGTCAGGACTGAAGACCAACAGAACAAAGATTCAAATCTGGGGAGAGCGCAGATGAGCTCCCTCTGTCAGCTACAGCTCCCCATGCAGAGATATGAGAGAAGCCTCCCACAAGGATGGCAAAGCATCAAAACATCCAGGCATCCCTTGGGCAACGTCCTTGCAGACGGCCAATTCTCTTACACTAGAAGCAACTTGCAGTTTCTCAAGTCACTCCTGACATGAAAAAAAATCCATGAGTTTTCTCTGTGTGGACACAGGGCTTTGTTTATGTTAGCATACAACTAAAAAACAAACACTTGAATTCTATTTTGTGGATGTGTTAGTGTTTCACATTTATTCAATCTGCCTAATGCCCATTTTTTGATGGCTGGGAGTCTCTTTTTAGCCAAAAACATTGTTTTTCTCCATAAAGTATTTTCAAACAAAGTCATTTCTGATATAAGTGATCCCACTTTTTCCTTCTGAGGGCCCTTCCACACAGCCCTATATCCCAGAATATCAAGGCAGGAAATCCCACATTATCTGAGTGTGGACTCAGATAACAAAGTTCAAAGCAGATATTGTGGGATGTTCTGCCTCGATATTCTGGGATATATGGCTGTGTGGAAGGACCCTGAGAAACAGGATTTGTGGATTTTCTTATTGTTTGAAAAAAAATGACAACAAAAATAAAAGAAATTCAGGCAAAACTGTATGTAGCTACCCCATGGGAAGTCAATCGTCTCTCTCTTACCATTCTTTGGAAAAAAAATAGATATTGTGTATCTTCAGCCTTAAGGTACCAAATGCTTTCCCAACCCGCCGTCAGAGGAAATATTTAGTATGTTAATCTGCATGCTAGCCTATGTCAATGTTATTTGAAGTTGCACTAAATACACCAACCTGCCCATGGATTTCCATTTTCCTTTCTGAGGCTTTCTTGAATAATAGCTGCTGTATTCTGAGCACAACAGATAGAAGAATATAGATCATTTTACTTCTGAATTGAAGTGTGTTTCTTTCATGCAGATTTAAAAAGGGACGAGGGAAAGGAATTTGTTTAGTGGCACTTGACTTGCTTTTATCAGAGTGGAAATAACAATGGCAGGCAAACGCAGCCTGTTTGTTGCAGATAAAGAGACCATCATCATCAGAACAATAATAATAAATACATTTTAAATCTGGGAATACAGCAATGGTTTTCCAAGCAGTCAAGCATCCAAACCCATTCACTCCTCCGGAAAGTTTATCCAATTATTTCAAACCGGATGACACTCACTGTGTCGTGTTATTCTTTGCGTTTTAATCTAAATTGCTGCTTCTTTTCCCTTCGATACAGCAATCGGTCATAAAGAGTTGACCACCATTAAAACTGTTTGATTTGGAGCCCTGTAGTGTTTGACTAAGAGGGTAAATGCAAATTTGATGAAAGAATAAGGATAAATTTACATATCAGCTCCAGCTCACATGGAGAGAGTAAACATTCTGTTTATCTCGAGTGTCACTTTATGATTTCAGCAGAATATAAAACTGACCTTGGCCCAGTCACTGCAAGAGGCTTGAATGAAATATATTGTTGTCTAAATACAATTTACTCAAGTAGAACTTGTCAGTAAACCCTGGGCAACTCAGCAAACAGGGTTAGACAGCAGGGGCGCCAGGACCAAATTGTTGCGATAAACTCTGAAATGAAATTCTGGTATGTGTTATCATTGAAAGAAAAGCGCTTACCCCAGAAAGAGCTTCTTTAATCAGGAGGCCAACGTAAGATAGTGACATCTGATTTGGCTGTTATTGGCTTCAAATCTCTTGATAATTACAAGGGAGCATGATTCCGCCTAAGCTAAACTCTTTCATACCTCACAGATTGGAAGAAGAGAGACTAAAATATTGGGACTATCGGTACACAAAATGCTTAACTCTTCTCCCCACCCCCAAATCCGCACCGCTTGTGAAACAGTCATTTTAACACAGTTTGCACTATATAAAATATTAAAGGCATTTTACAAACTGTTTCAACCACTTTCTGTAGTTATCATTTGGTTTAGACAATGGAATGAACTGAATCTATGGGTATCTGCATAGAATCAGTTTACCTATTTCATTAGGGCCCCTTCCACACAGATGAATAAAATCCCACATTTTCTGCTTCGAACTGGAATATATGGCAGTGTGGACTCAGATAACCCAGTCCAAAACAGATATTGTGAGATTTTCTGCCTTGATATTCTGGGTTATATGGCTGCGTGGAAGGGCCCTAAGTTTAAGGGGGACAAGAAAGCTTCCTCAACATCATCTATAAGTGTCACGTCTGTGATATTTATTTTCACTCTATTGGTAGCTTGAATTCTGTTGGTAGTGTCAACTGAAGTAGACTTATTGAATCAGTTGCTGATTTTTAAATCGGTTTTTAATCATTTTATTCTGCACCCGTGGCCCACCCATTGTCACTGTGATTGTGTTTATTGTAATCTCATATTGTTAATGTATTCATATGTTTTATGTAATTATGATATTGTTGTCTGTTGCTTGTGTTTTTGGTTTTATTTTGCTGTAATTTGTTGTTTGGGCCTGGTCTCATGTAAGCCACTCCGAGTCCCCATTGGGGGAGATTGTGGCAGGGTATAAATAAAGATGATGATGATGATGATGATGATGATTATTATTATTATTATTATTTTGGTGAGTCAACATTTATGGAACTGCCATTGAATCTTTGGAGGCATTTCCCCATAGCCCCATATCCCAGAATATCAAGGCAGGAAATCCTACAATATCTGCTTTGAACAGGATTATCTGAGTCCATACTCAGATAATGCGGGATTTTCTGCCTTGATATTCTGGGATATAGGGCTGTGTGGAAAGGTCCTGGGTCTACTCTGACTGTGACCAATAGGATTTTTTGGTAATCAATCATTAGATAATAATTTGAAGTATAAAAAGTTGTTTTTCTTCATTCATTTCAAAATGTTTGTACCATCTTCCTGTAAAAAATGAAGGGTAGCAAGCAACATTCAAGCACAAAAACAATATATCTAAAATTATGAAATAAATAATTACAGAACAGAACAATTACATAGTGAAACAGGAATAATAGTGTTGGTATCATATACAATACAGACCAGGCCTCAGAAATAAGTCATTAAAGTTGCAACATTACACTTTAATCTATTGACTGATGTTGACATTTACCGTATATACTCAAGTATAAGCCAACCCGAATATAAGCCGAGGCACCTAATTTTACCAAAAAAAAAAACTGGGAAAACAGATTGACCTGAGTATAAGCTGAGGGTGAGAAATGCTGGTAAATTTCAAAATAAAAATAGATACCAATAAAATAACATTAATTGAGGCATCGGTAGGTTTTTGAGTATTTACATAAAGCTGTAATTTAAGATAAGACTGTCCAACTCTGATTAAACCATTATTGTAATAACAGCAAATGAAAGAAGATTTAAGACAATGAATTGACCCAGACTGGATTCTGGATTCTGATTTTAACATAAGTGTTTTAATTAACTGTTTAATTACTGTTTTTAGTAATGCTGATTGTTTTTATGATGCCAGCATCCGATGATGCTTTTGTAAGGCCACCCTGAGAATGGCAGCCTACTTAGATTACATTGCACCCATGGTGATTTTTTTTATTGTGTTCTGTAAAACTACAAGTTGATCATCCTTTATCTGGAATTCCAAAATTCAGGAAAGTCTGAAATCCAATATTGTACAAATGGGTGGCTGAGATAGTGACGCTTTTGATTTTTAATGGTTCAATGTACACACAATTTGTTCCATGCAACGAATTATTACAAATATTCTATAAAATTACCTTCTAAGTATGTGTATAAAATATATACAGAACATAAATTAATTTCATTTTAAACATGGGTCTCATCTCCAAGGGCCCTTCCATAGAGCCCTATATCCCAGAATATCAAAGTGAAATATCCCACAATATCTGCTTTGAAACTGGGTTATCTGAGTCCACACTGCCATATATTCCAGTTAAAAGCAGATAATGTGGGATTTTATTCAGCTGTGTGGAAGGGGGCTGAGAAGACATTAACATGCTTCCTCTGTAAATATAATCTCTTGCCCAGGGTTGAGGCGACTTCAGCGAGAGTTTACCTTGACTTCTTTGGAAGTAAAAGTTTCAAAAGTTAAGCTGATTGTAGCAGGAATAAAATTTAGCTGCTCATCTGCTTTGAAGGCTTTTGTGGAAGTGCCAAATATGTTACTGTAGTGGATTGACAAAATCTAACCCTGTTCAATCAATTTTGAAAACATGATCATGAAAACGTCAATGAAAATGTCAATTGGCAGGGCCCAATATATTTTATATATGCAACTACAGGTTTTCCAAAGCCTGAACAAAACCCAAAAACTCAAAATCTTCTAGTCTCAAGATAAGGGATACCCAACCTGTACTTCACATGGTAACAGTGGCATGTATGTATAATTTAAAAAAAAAAAGGAATTATGCTTTGTGAATATGCCGTAATAAACCTGATCGTCTTATAAAAAATTATCCCACAGACAAACAGTATTTCCATTTATGATATTGTTGCTGATGGTGATGATAATACAACCGTCACAAAAAAGAAATCAAAACGCAAAGTATCCTTCTAATTTCCATATAGGAAATGCAAAAAGAATTTTTTTCTTTTAAGGTAAAAAAAAGTTTCCTGTTTTGGAAACTTATCTCTCAGAATATTTACCCCAGTCTTTGTTACTGTTTGACCCACTGAGCCCAATTTCAAAAGAATGGATGAAACAATTGGCCTTATAAAGCTTGAGGCCGAAAGTGCATGGAAACAAACTTCTTCACATTTCTTTTTCTGGACAGGGAACCACACAGCAATTGGGTGTTGCATGCAGTTCCTAGCTGGAGACTACCCCATTGCTTGTATGTGGAGATCTCTCTTTTTTAAAGCTGCAGTGCAAACCCTCTGAGCTTAGTATGGGAAGTCTCAAAGCTGTAGCTCCATCAGCCCTGCTTGCATAACAATGCCAAAGAGCTGACAGAAGGGATTTCAATTTTTTAAAAGTATACATGTATTCTGTTAGATCAGGCCCTGTACTTTTGAAAAAGGTTTATATAAGAACTCACTCAGAAAAAAATATTGACATTCTCATCAAATAGTGATTTATTACTGAGCAGACACAAAGAAAATAAAAAATGCAATTTTTAGAAGTGCATGGAAGGTTTTGTGCACTACCTCTTTAAGATGCAAACTCAGAAGGCCTCTGTGCAAACAGATCTCTGGATGGAACAGAAGGAAAGGATTTCAGCTCAGGACAGGAATAAATAGGAGGCGGCGGGGGCTGCAGCATCTCTTGATACACCAAGACTATAGAGTGGTGCTGTGTTTTGTTTTTGTGTTTTCTTAAAGTTAACGTAGATGTCACTTTGCATTCCAGAAGGTGTTGGTAAAGCATCTCAGGCATAGACATTTTTGTATGGTGCTGTTTCTCAAATATAAAACCATCTATGCTGTCCAGAAAGAAAATAAGATTGTATTTGATTAATAAAAAGGTATGTTTGGCTACTTGGTTAAGTCTTCTAATTTAAATCAAGAACTCATGGCAAATCACAAGACAAACAGTAGTAAAAGCAGATTTTCATATCCTGGTGCTATAAGAAGTCACCCCTTTGAGCAACTGAGCAGCCAAATATATACTTGGTATATATGTGCTCTCTTGTCACAATGCCAGAGTATTCAGGCAGGGGTGAATCAAACAAACACCCAGTTTGTATCAAACAGTTTAATTAAAGCAGCACTTACTTTCTGGCTGTTTTAATAGTCCAAGATATAAAAAATAAAGATAGCATTCAGCCACAGAATATAAAACAAAAACTGATAGCAAACACTACACTGTAGTCAAAGGGTCCAGTCCAGTGGTCAAATGCTGAAAGTTTAATGAGCAAAGTCCAGGGATCAAGAGTCTATACCATAGTCAAAAGCCAGTCCCAAGATTCAAGGTTCTAGGGTTCCAAGAGTTCAGGAGACAAGTCAGGACACCAAAAATCCATAAACTGGGGGGAAACCAGCAGCATCTACCACCAAAATAAGCCAAATACTTTTCTCTCAAAGATCACTCCCAAGATTAGCTCCTTAAATCCAGTAACACCCAACTGCAACCGATCTCTTGCATACCACCACCCTTAATTGCTTTCACCCATGAATTCTTACTTACAGATTACTCAACCCTTTAGAACTAAGACTTATATTAACCCTTCCATCACCAACTGTTAGGTCTGCCACCACCAACTGTGATACATGACATCTCTTTTACAGTGTAGAAGAGGGGGACTGTTTGAAGGGCTGCTGGAGGACACTTTTTAAAAGGTATTCTCTGTCTGATGAACCCTTCACTCTTATTTAGGGATCATGAATCATAAGAAGGAAGATCAAAGACCTTGCATTTTTCTGTTCATAGTTAGTGCTTGGATTTGGAAGAAATACAGGTTACTTGTGACTTCATCAGATGTAACATTCTCCCCATTTCTCTATGCTGTCGAAACAGAGTCCCACAGAGGCCATCACATGATGCAATGCAACTACTGGCAGGACTCCATGGGGCTCAGTTTCAGCAGCATAGAGAAACGGAGCTCAGAGTGCCTTTCGAGAACATAGGGAGGAAGCAGAGAAATGACAGGAGAGAATGGTAAATGATGTGGGATGGGAGGCCATCCAAGAAGACAGGGAAAGATGGCAGGGAACAAAGAAGAATAGTTCCCTTCACTTTCCCTTCCTTTTCTCCATCCATCCTCCCCTGCCTGTCTGATGAGGTCCTTAGTCTCAATTGTTCCTACTCAGATGAGATGGGATTCTCTTTTAATTATTTTAAAAACCCTATTATCTTGTATCTCTACTATAAATTAACAGACACAATGTTATGCAAGTTGTTATTTTTGTTCCCCCTTTTCATTGATGCATCACTTTTTCCAAGTTTTTTGGGTAGAGCAGTTCGAAAACATGCAAATGTGAGTAGATCAATAGGTACCGCTCCGGCGGGAAGGTAACGGTGCTCTATGCAGTCATGCCAGCGACATGATCTTGGACATGTTTATGGACATCACTGGCTCTTCAGAAATGGAGATGAGCACCAACCCCCCAGAGTCGGACTTGACTGGACCCAGTGTCAGGGGAAAACCTTTACCTTTATCTATGTGTAAATCATGATAAATCATTTAATAATGGTGGTTTGCTGATTTCTCCAGAATTGGAACCATATTTTCGTGGTCCTAAATCCTTTTGTTTACAATGTTTCTCACAGAGGTCTAACCTAAAACAATGTAAGCTCCTAAATACAGCAACACACATTTGTTGGGAGGCCGCAGGGGAGAAGATGTTTTCAATGGTATCCTGGTCTCAAATAATGCTCCCTTCATCCAGATAAATGGAAATATGCCCCCTTCTGAACAGGCATTCTTTCTTCATCAGCATGCAGAGTGATTTTGTACATGCTAAATTGTCACAGTAAATCGATTGTGCATACATTTAATGTCCTCTGCCATAAGCCCAGTTGCGCCACTTGACCTTCACAGCCACGATTCAAAATGACTACACAAGCTAAGCTTTTTTCAAGCTGGACTTGAAGTTTGAACTAAAGCAAGTTTACTATTCCATGACAGGAAATGAAGAGCCACACGTATCCTTAGTCCCAAGAGGCCAAGAACAGGGTGCCAGCATGCAGCATTGGATTTCTAAAATCAAGAATGAATTCTAGAAGAAGAATGTATTTTGACTACTGTGACTGTAGTGCAGGAGTGGATAATTGTGGAGGTGTAGGAGTCATATTTCACCACCACCACATTGGCAGCCTTCGTGCATCACTTCCAGTTTCATTTTCAGCCAGTTTTTCTGTGGCTTTTTCTGGGAGGGTGGCATGTATGGGGAGCATGTGTGGTGTTTTGCTATGGGTTTGAGCCATTAGAGAGTGGAAAAGTGCCCACTTAAAAAAATTGAAGGAACACTGGACACTTTAGAGGCTGTAATTTGGGTCCTACCTGTGTTTTATGGACCCCAATTTCCCCGTAGTATTTGAAATGGTGATTATTTTACCTCAAATCTACATTTGTGTTTGAGGTAAAACTTTAAAAAGGTAAAGGTTTTCCCCTGACATTAAGTCCAGTTGTGTCCCACTCTGGGGATTGGTGCTCATCTCCATTTCTAAGGTGAAGAGCCAGTGTTGTCCATAGACACCTCCAAGGTCATGTGGCCAGCATGACTTCATGGCATGCTGTTACCTTCCCACCAGAGTGGTACCTATTGATCTACTCACATTTGCATGTTTTCAAACTGCTAAGTTGGCAGAAGCTGGGGCTAACAGAGAAGCTTATGCTGCTCCCTGGATTCGAACCTGCGATCTTTCGGTCAGCAAGTTCAGCAGCTCAGTGCTTTAACCCACTGTGCCACTGGGGGCTCCTTGAGATAAAGCTTGCCCCTTGGCAAATATCACACTGTGGATCCAATTTCAAGTGGCTAGAGCTATTACTAGACCACTTCAAATTCCAAATAACATTTGGATGGTGGAATGCTTTCTCATGGCTGCTACCAGGCAGAGAAATCTTGGCTGGAATTCTTTTCTTAATATCAAGGTATTTAAAAAAAATCAGAAGGGTACTTCAGCCAAGTACTCCCTCACCTACAGTTTGAAGTATACAGTTCAGCAATAGTTTTCTTACCTTGTCTTAGTTTAAGGCAGTCGTCCTCAGACATTTTAAGCAGAGGGCCAGTTCACGGACCCTCAGACAATTGTGGAGCCGGACTATAGTTTGAAAAAAAACCCCACAAATGAATTGGTATGCACACTGAACATATCTTATTTGTAGAACAAAAAAAATATGAAATAACAGTACAATATTTAAAAGGAAGAATAATTTTAACCAACATAAACATAGCAGTATTTTAACGGGAAGCATGAGCCTGCTTTTGGCTGATGAGATAGTTAAGTTATTTAGACTCGTGGTTATTGTGTGCCTTCAAGTCGTTTCAGACTTAGGGCAACTCTAAGTCTAATGTTAGAGTGGGGACCATGTAGATAACCTTGGAGGGCCTCATCAGGCCCACGGGACTTAGTTTGAGGACCCCTGATTTAAGGGAAGAAAAGAGAAAGTCTGCTGATACAAAATGTGGTGATAGCCATTGTTCTCTGAGAGTATTGTTGTTGATGTATGCCTTCAAGTCTTTCTGACTTCTGGTGACTCTAAAGCAGGCATGGGCAAACTTAGACCCTCCAGGTGTTTTGGACTAACTCCCACACTTCCTAACACCTGATAAGCTGGCTGGGATTTCTGGGAGTTGAAGTCCAAAACACCCGGAGGGCTGAAGTTCGACCATGCCTGCTCTAAAGTCGTTTGGGGGGTGGGGGGCAAGACCATCGGCCTTAGCCTTTGTACGAGAAGACAGTGTGTGACTTACCCAACGTCATCTAGTAGGTTTTCATGTTTAAGAAGAGACTCAAACTTTAGTATTCAGTCATAGCCCAGCATTCAAGACCTTCATCATCATCGTCGTCGTCATCATCATCATCATAGACTATCACTCATGGCTGAGTGTGATTGCTTTCCAAATGAGTCCATAGGTGAGTGCAGAAACATACCACCTTGTCAGATGGCCGTTGAGGTCACTCCACTTCATAGAGGGGCGTGGGTAAACTGGTGCCCCATGCCCCACATTGTCTGACTCTAGCCGATGGTGATCAGATCGGGGAAGTGTGAGAACCCATAGTGTGTGCAGCTTCTCCCCACCCACCCCCATGCATAACAATTGCAACACATGCTGGCTCTGACCTCCTTCACCCACAGAGCAGACTTGGTGTCATGTGATGGGAGATGGCTGGCTCAGCTTGTGACCAGGGCTAAATCGGCACATGCCACCAAATTTAGCCTTATGTGACAAGGTGGCTATTCTTGATCTGTATCTTCTTTCACAGTGGAGGATCATCACTTCGATGCTGGTGGTCTTTGCTTCTTCCAGAACACTGAGATTTGTAGGATTTTTCAGAGACAATGCTGTTTGAATCATTCTAGGAACTGAATGTGACATCTGTAGATGGTCCACAGTTCACAGGCATATATCAGGGTTGGGAGCACAATAGTATTATAAACAAGCATCTTGGTATCCTTACAATGTCCCCATCCTCAAACATTCTCTGTTTCATTCTAAAAATTGCTGCACTTGCAGAGCTCAGCTAGTGTTGTATTTCAGTGTCAATGTTGACTTTTGTGGAGAGTTGGATGCCAAGATAGAGGAAATGGTCAACATCAAACGCTTACATCATTCTGATTCAGATATGATGGGAGATGCCATTTCTGAATACTTCCTGATGTTTAAAACTTCCTGTAGATAGAATGTCAACATCATAGCAGACAGGGAAATGTGCATACTTTGAGGATAATGAGGGTAGCACTTTGAGGGTGCTACTGTACTTTAGCCAGTATGCTACTCTGCATCTCCAAGGTTTGATTTGTGTAAAGTATCATCTCCACTTCTCTTGACAGTTACAAATAGAGATTCATAGAATCATAGACTTGGAAGAGACCCCAAGTGCAGATCAGACTAGGAACTGCAATCACTTCCAACTGTGCCCAGTCACTCTACCACATCCTTCACTTGCTATCTCTACCCCTTCAAATATGACTCGGCACAATGGTGTCCTTCATGTTAGGGGTAATATTTCAGTGGCTATCTTCCAGTAATAGATGGGCTGCTTGTAAAGATGGATGTAAAGTCTAATCCTACTTTTTCTCTCTCCCTCTCTCCTCCCTCCCATTCTCCCTTCCTTCCTTCCTTCCTTCCTTCCTTCCTTCCTTCCTTCCTTCCCACAACACAATAGGCTGCTGGAAATACTCTTACCAGAAGCCCAAACTCTACAAAGCAAGCCATCAAATGTCTTGTTTCTCTATGGATCACTATATGCCATTGGATTGATAGATTCCCACTTCTGATAAGCTTTTTCATATTTTCTCAATTTCACATGGATGAAATAGCCTCATTGATCCAAACAGAAGTAGAAATTTTGAATTTTCACATGAATACTTTACAAAACTGCACAGAAGATCATCTTTTGCTGAAGGAAGTTTTTTTGTTGTTGTTGTGGATGCTTCTATATATACAGGGGCTGCTATTTCCATGGTGCTATCTCATGCAGCTGTGGTATGTGTGTGAGTACAACAATCCTGTCTGTGAGGCCAGTCATGCAGATCTTTCCCACTCAATCACTGCTGTGCCAGACCAGAAGGCAAGGGCTGGGTGGGGAGAGTTGACCCTGCCTACATGTAGACACACACCCCACAGCACCAGAAGAGTATTCAATCGAAAGCAGGTCCCACAGAAAGGCAGAGGTATATTAAAGATCTGTTGAGAGCTGTGTTGTTGTTGTCATCTGCCTTCAAGTCAACTCCAACTTATGGAAACCTCATAATATGATTTTCTTAGCAAGATTTATTCAAAGGGGTTTGCCATTTCTGTCTTCTCAGGATGAAAGTGGGTGACTTGTCCAAGGCTACCCGATGGATTTTCATGGCTGAGTGGGAATTCATACCCTGATCTTCAAAGTCCTGATCCAATGCTCAAATCATTGCACCACATTGGCTCATCATCTTTAGACAACATGCCCCCCAATAACTGAAACTTGCAACATAATTCAACAACAACAACAACAACAACAACCATTTTATTTTCTACCTGCCTCTCCTTGTGGCTCAAGGCGGGTTACAAAATAGCTAAAAACACATAATAATCATAAACATTATATAAAATACACATATTAAAACATCTTTCTATAAAATACATATATTAAAATATACGACACTCAAGTCACTGCAACATGATAGGCGATATACTTCTAGCAACACGAGAATCTAGGATTCCATTTCAAAAAATTGCATGTTTGTGTAGGAAAACCTCAGAACATGAATAGCTTAGGAAAATTAGTTTTTGCATTTCAGTTCCTAGAAGCCCCCAACCACCACAAACAGTGCTGTAATTGCTAGAGATTGTTTTAGTTTGAAGGTAACTTTCCCAGGGTCTGAGAAATGAAAAAAAGCAAATAAAAATGTTTTTAGAAGGATGCATTATACTAGGGATTCTCAAACTTTTTCTGCCGTGGAGCCCTTTTTGAAGCAAAAGTTTCTCATGGAACCCCAAGAAATGTTTATATATTATAGGGAATTATATATTATATTATATATAATGTGTGTGTGTGTGTGTGTGTGTGTGTGTGTGTGTGTGTGTATATATATATATATATTAGGCATGGGGCGGGCCAGTGGCAGATAGATGGAGAATGTTTGTGTGAACTAATTCACGTAGTGGAAAAAAAACCCAATATTTAAAATGAAGGGTTAAACCACTGAGTTGCTGAACTTGCTTACCGAAAGGTCACAGGTTCGAATCCGGGGAGCAGCGTGAGCTCCTGCTGTTAGCCGCAGCTTCTGTCAACCTAGCAGTTCAAAGACATGCAAATGTGAGTAGATCAATAGGTACCGTTCCAGGAGGAAGGTAATGGTGCTCCATGCAGTCATGCCAGCCACATGACCTTGGAGGTGTCTACGGACATCACTGGCTCTTCAGCTTAGAAATAGAGATGAGCATCAATTCCCAAAGTCAGATACTTAATGTCAGGGGAAAACCTTTACCTACCTGCTTAACAGTATTTCAGTCCAACCTCCTTCTTCCATGTAGGAAAAACACAATCAAAGCACCCCCAACAGACGACCATTCAGCCTTAATAATAATAATAATAATAATAATAATAATAACAACAACAACAATAACAACAACAACAGCAGAAACCTCAGAGTAGCTGGGGTGCCTGTAGAGCCCATGAGCAGCTCTCATAGAGCCCCAAAGGCTTCCCAGAGCACAATTTGAGAACTGCTCTAAACCTGTTCAAAGCCTGTGTTTCACTACAATTCAACTCCTATCGTATACCTTTGGAAGATCGGTGTACTGATCTTCTTAAAGACACGTGTGTGGTTATTAAACATGCACGGACTCATTTAACTATAAAAAGATGTAGATGTCTGTCCACTTTTGAGTCCAAAATGTGTCCACTAGGGAAGGGAGCAAAATATATAATCTCCTTTAGTTTATCTCCCTACACCAGGGCTTTCCAAACTGTGCATTATGACATGTTAGTATGTCAGCTGCAGTGTGTAGTTGTGTTGCACAAACATAACGAGAAACCTCTGAGTCTATGTGAAATTAGCAATAAATCATATATATTTAAAATATAAATGAAAGATTTTTATTTCCCTATCCTATCCATTCTCTTATTACAATTTATGCATGTGTCTATGTCTCTTATTAGGGGCTGGTTTAACCTCTGGTTTGCTAGTAAAACTAAATTACTGTGTTGCGAAATGATGCATATCTAAAAAGTGTGTCACCATTATGGAAGTTCTGCCCTACACTTTTAGCAGTTTTCTGTCATCCTAACTCACTTCTGGCATACAATGTAGACTGGGGAAACGTGGTTTAGGACAGGATTGTAGTGGTTTCCTGTGCTGTTGAAAGAAGTCTGTTAGTGGATCTTCCACAATCTCCTGCAGTCCACGTCACCTTATTTTTTGTGCTGCTTGAAATTTCTGCTATGGAAGATTTCCAGGCCCTGAGGGAAGATAGGAAATCCTGCAGAGGGATGGAGTATTTGTAGGTGTGGATCTACCTGATATTGACAGGTGGGCTTATTTTATCAGTCTAAAGACCTACTGGATTAGATTTGGTTGTAATCCTATCTACACACACTTACCTGGAAGTAAGTCCCATTGAATCCTCTGTGACTTACTTTTAACTAGATATGTGTAGGACCGCATTGTTAAGATGAAGAACAGACAGATTTTTAGTTCATTTCTTCTATATTTATTTTAATGTTTTAATGATAAAGTAATACAACTCCCCCATCCATATATGTAAACAAGCAATGGCATTTTTAATAACATTGCATGCAGTTCATATGGGCTTTAATGTCTGATATTATTTAAAAATATGAAAAAAATCAAATCTAACTTTTTCTTTACCTATGAGATTGTATACCGACAGAGTTTGTGTGTGTATTTATTGAAAACCAGTTTCCCCCAAAATTATTTCAAATTATTCATAAAATGGTGACAGAACTGAAACATTTTTGTATCAAAGGATCTATTTGGGAATATAGTTATTATTTTTCTACATGTACTGATTTTATTAATGTAAAACAATTGTTATAACCTAATGATATAGTGGTGTACAACTCCAATTAAATTTAGTTAAATCAAATGTACATAAAATTACAGTGCTGGAATTACAAGATATCAGTAGGTATGGACCTTCTTAAAAGCAACATAATATTTTTGGTTTAATAAACAGATATCGGATTGGATCCCATATAAGAGCTTAACATAAAAAAGTTATTCCACAAAAATGACAAATGCTATGATATTTATAAGATTGTGTTATGCCAAACTTTGGTATCATGAAAAAATATGTTAATTTATAGTTTATTTTATTTATTTAGTTACAGTATTTACATACCACTTTTCTCACCTGGGGGGGGGGGGGGTGCTCAACACATAGACCGAGCCAATCCAATGCTGAGATTTCACCTTGATGTCAGAACCAATAATTGTCTTAAAGTCACTGAGGGGAAAGACAAACTTTTAAAATGTCTCCAGCAATTCCAAATTGCTATGAGATACTATGAGATTCACGATTTTAGTAATGGGAACCAGCAAATAGAGTTATCACAAGACGGAATGATTTCTTTTTATAATGGTACAAAGAAATAATATAATGGAAATTCTCTAATATAATTGTGTATATAAATGATGCAATTTACCACTTTCCAGTAAAATCCACAGAAAAAAAATGTAGGGGACAAAGTCATTTCAATCTAATTTCACTCTTTAGTCCTGCTCTCCTTTCTGTCTATTTTCCTTCTGCTCTGCCAGACCAGTTTACTTTAAGAGTTAGGACGTAGATTAATGGTTAAGCACTTGCATTTAATACACAACAGCGCTTGGAAGAAAAACATTGCAAGTAATATTACTTTGCAAGATGCTACCTCTTCTAATAACAAAGGCATGCTGACATACATTTTACAGTGGAACAAAGTACCATTATTATATTTTTGTACAATGAATAAGACAACAGAAAACTCATTCAAGGGAGATATCTGGCCATCTTAGACCATTTTAAAACATGGAGAGATTACCGTATATACTAGACTATAAGCCGACCTGAATATAAGCCGAGGCACCTAATTTTACCACAAAAAACTGGGAAAATTGATTGACTCGAGTATAAGCTGAGGGTGGAAAATGCAGCAGCTATTGGTAAATTTCAAAATAAAATTACATTAATTGAGGCATCAAGAGGTTAAATGTTTTTGAATATTTAAGATAAGACTGCCCAACTCTGATTAAATCATTCTGACCTTCTTCAGAATGTGCTTGTGTAGCCTTCCAATAAAAATAAATAGATTAAAATAATAAAGGTAAGAATAAAAAGAGTAATAAAATGGAAATGTAATATTAATAATAATAATAAATAGAGTAAAATAATAAATGCAATAATAACAACAATAAAGTAAAATAATAAATGTAATAATAATAATGCATTTATTATGTATTTATAACAGAGTAAAGTAATAAATAACCTTGACTCGATTATAAGCCAAGCGGGACTTTTTCAGCCTAAAAAAAGGTCTGAAAAACTAGGCTTATACTCGAGTATATACAGTAATTAATTTTTTGAAAATTATTTTGAAGTAATACATTGGTAATGCATTATTTGCTGACAAAGACGTAATGTGTAATAATGATACACGTAGTACATTTATAAAATAGTAGCATTAGTACATTTGTGTTTTAAAATAACATTCCAAGCTCTGATAGAGCAGAAAAGATTCCCAAGATTTTGGGGGGTCACTGTCAGCCTGTGTCAAACATCCTCAGTCCAAATGAACCAGGGGTCTTTATAAGACAGAGATCAATGAAAAAACTAACCTATCAAAATCAATGGAATTCGTTAAGGTAGAAATTGTCTAACATATAGAGACAATTTTATTAGATTTATGATTGACAACTATTAATTTAACAAAGTTAATTTTATTCTAGAATTAAATTTTTACTAAAGTTATTAATTAAACAAGAAAACAAGCTAAAGAGCTGCAATATTAATGTTTCCCAAGTGGCTCTCAAACAAAAGTTTTGTTCTCTTGGACTTGAAAAAAAACCTTGCTTTTCGTAAGTCATTGATTAAATTTGTTTTGTGCAACGGAGAATTATATTGTTTAGGCCCCAACATTCAAACTACTGCAAATGCAAAACGCTATAGGAATCTTTGCTTTCATCCATTTGTTATAATAAGATTGATCAGTTAATTCCAAAATTAAAAGATTTAAAGTCACGGTGAAGTTAAGGCAGGGTAGATTTTTTAAAAAATCATGCAGCTACTTCTTCATCTTCCAAGCTCAATTTAGGGACAAAGAGAAGAGAGCAGTCAAAAATAACAGAAGGCACTTTTTCACTGCATTCTCTAATGATTTTTAGTGTGGGCTTTTAAAGTAAACGTATAGAGCAATTAAACTCCAATAGTTACTTTTCCTACTTTCTAATAAAAATGAAATTGAAATAGATTTTTTTTACCTTGTTGATGATTAACTAAACACATTAGCCCTTTCCCACTAACTTCCCTATCTCTGGCACTGCCCTATCTTCCTTTCATGTGATGGCTTATATCTAAGGCTGAGCAAGGATAGGAGACAGAGAATTCCTCTTGTGTCACTTCAGAAGGTTGTTTTTATTTTCCAGTGGGGAAGTTCACACAGTCAATTGTAATTCTATATCAGCTGATGTGCATAAAACAGTAATAAAATGTTGGGTGGTGTTGACTATTGTTATTATTATTTTACTGACACAAAAACACAGTATGTTACAGCAAATGAGATCTATATGCTGGATTTTGTATCACAAAATCACAAGTCGAACACTTCCCAAGCATCTAGGACTGTGTGATGTATTATTATTATTATTATTATTATTATTATTATTATTATTATTATTTATTATATTATTATGTTTATTTATATAACAACCCAGTTGAAACATTCACACCCAGCTCCAGCAGACAAGAGTCCTTTGTCCCACCCTGGTCATTCCACAGATATATAAACCCTTTTTCCTAGTTCCAACAGACCTCACTACCTCTGAGGATGCTTGCCATAGATGCCGGCGAAACGTCAGGAGAGAATGCCTCTAGACCATGGCCATATAGCCCGAAAAAACCTACAACAACCCAGCTATTAATTCTTTCTGGCCCTCTGAAAAAAAATTATTATCATTATTATTATTATTAGTTACCTGCCTCTTCCCATGGCTCAAGGCAGGGTATAACACCGTTAAAATACACAGATAAAATATATCACCATTAAAATACATATATTGAAATACACTGAACAGAGATTAACCAGTCCTTAGGACCATGGTTATATACTCAGTATAGTTCTATTTATGTCTGCAAATATTTGTGGATTTCAACCACCCAACTCAGTTGTTTCGTGGGATTCTTACATTTCTCATATAGCATCCTTTGTAGGCATAACAGTGTTTTGAAGGCTTGTTGTGGCCTTGGAAGTGCTCATTAACAGGGATATAACAGCCACTCCATGAAAAAAAATATTTCTAATGGAAATGCTGACACCATCTCAATTCTCTGGGTGCTTCTGGGTCCTGGTATAACAAAGGAATTTTCTGCTCTTTGTACAATGAATACTAATTGTGGTTGAGGAGGGACAGGTTGTGCTGAATGCTGCAGAATGGTGGAATGGTGCCATCTAAAGGGAAAGAAGTGATATAATTCCTGCCATCCTGCACAGGTTTGCAGTAATGGTTTATCAAATCTTATAAATTCCTATTTAATCTTCTGGCTTGCTCCACGTTTCAAACTGAGGATATTTCAGCAGATGCACATGTTACTGATGATTCCCCACAGGTATTTTGTGAATGGTAGCAATATCACTGGTATATATTGCTGCTTCTTAGAATATTTTGGTACGTGCTGATAGTCTCATTCAGGTGGCTGCCATTATTAAGTGGTGGGTCTTTGAGTCTTTAGGTATTTTCTAAATACATCACACAATTGCTAGTAGTCATATACATTTTTAGACATCTACCAGACATCTAACAGAGACAGTCTCTGAATATACTGTGTGTATTATCCAAGAATTCATACAAATCCAATCCAATCCAATCCAATCCAATAAGTCCTTATTTGGATATACATAGCAAAAAGGTATAAAATACAGTACAAGCCATAGAAAAGAGAACTTCACATTTGCTACACATTCGGTTTACAGACTTCGCATAATAGGATCAATCATCATCATCATCATCATCATCATCATGATAATAATAATAATATACAAATGGCTTTTAATGATAAGGTCAAGAAGAGGAGAGGAAAATCCTGAAATTGCCTTCCTTCTTTGGTACTTTTATACTTGGTTCATTCCATCACACAATTCCATCATAATCAGAATCATCATAATCATCATCATCATCATAATCATCATCATCATCACCATGGATCCCCCCCGTGGTTAAACCCCTGTGCTGACAGGACTGAAGACCGACAGGTCGCAGGTTCGAATCCGGGGAGAGCGCGGATGAGCTCCCTCTATCAGCTCTAGCTCTTCATGCAGGGACATGAGAAACCTCCCACAAGGATGATAAAACATCAAAACATCCAGGCGTCCCCTGGGCAACATCCTTGCAAACGGCCAATTCTCTCACACCAGAAGCGACTTGCAGTTTCTCAAGTCACTCCTGACATGACAAAAAAAATCATCATCATCATCATCATCATTATCATCATCGACTAGCCTTCCAGTACCTTATATGTGTCCCAATTTGTTGGAGTAAGCACATATTACCCACTTACCCACTTGCCTAAAGAACATTTGATGTGGATGATGAAAAATACATTCTGAAACATCTGTAGGACACAAGCTTTTGTGAAACTGTCATAGTTCCTTTCTGCTTTTGCTTAACTTTGTACTACTAGGGCTGCCTCAAGGGAAGGACCCTATTCTGGCATGTATGCATCATTAATCACTCCAATTACCTTTCATACCAATGCACTTTCTCTATTTGCCTCTTGTGCTTTATTACTTGTAGAATAAACAGGCCCATTTTTATAACAGTCCCTTTGGGCTGTGTCAACAGCTAATACTTGCTTCTTTGCTTAACACTGATGGCCTAGCGTGGAGAGTCTTTAAAACACAACAAAGGAATCCAGATATTTTTCCTTACAGAAATAATGTGATTTACAAACTGCACGATGATGGATGTGATCTCCTGTTATCTTTAACCCTGTCACGTGACTGTTGACTGCCTAAAGTTAAGTCATAGGTTTTAAAGATCTCTGATAGAGGCTGGAAGGCATGCCAGAGCCTGCGTAAGGAACTGCTCATTAATGAAGATATTTTGAAAAGTTCCTTTTCAGGTCTACAACTGCCAACTCAGCCTTTCTGGGCAGGTGCAGCTACAAAAATAATGTATTGTAGGTCTGGACCAGGATGCTTACTAGAGGAATATAATGAGATATTAGATTATTCTGGATTAGTGGATTAGGAATGGAATCCAGTATTCCCAGCAAGGTTCTAGGTAGATGTTTTCAACTGGGTTTTCCAGCTTCTCTGCATGGCCCCTTCTTCTAGATTATCTGCTTTGAACTGGATTATATGTCAGTGTAGACTCAGATAATCCAGTTAAAAGCAGATAATGTGGATTATCTGCTTTGATTATTTGGATTATATGGCAGTGTAGAAGGGGCCTAAGACTGTGTTGTCATCAGAGCGGAAACTCATAATTGAAGGTCTGAGCATTGCAATAGTTTCCTCCTCTTGCGATCAGCAACAACAACAACAACCACAAAAAACACCAGCCATTTTCAACCAGGTTTCAATAGCTTTTTTAAAAAAAATGGACAGTTGCCAGGGACTGGGGTGGGGAGAAAGCAACATGAATTTCTAACCAAACTCACTAGTGATGGTGCATGACATCACTTCTTGCACTGTCATATAATCCATATTAGGGCTGGGCGGTTTCGTTCGTTAATTTTGTAATTTGTTAATAATTCGTATTTAAAGTAGCTTACAATCCGATATTGAACCATTCAGGAGCAACTAAAAATCGAAACGAATTTTTAAAATTTATTTCGTATTGTTTCGTAATTGTTTCGTAATTGTTTCGAAATCGTTTCGAAATCGTTTCGTTATTATTTCCGTATGTCTGGTGTAAGTTTTATAGTTGTTGTTTGTTTTATCAGTGATAAAAAAATAAATTATCACACCAACAGTCAACAACAGAGGGAGAGGGAAGCTTCAGAAGTTCCCCCTGTCCCATTTGGAGGGTTTTTTTAGCGTATTGCGCAATCGCGTCCGCCATTAACGAATCGATTCGTTATTGTTTCGAAATTGTTTCGTAATTTCCGAAATTTCATAAATATCGAACTTTTTTAAAGAAAAATTTCGGAATTCTTTTAAAAAACGAAACGCAAAAAACCCTAAAAACGAATCGAGTTTAGAAACAAATTTTTCCGTGGTTGCCCAGCCCTAATCCATATTATCAAAGCAGACAATCCACATTATTTGCATTATATGAGTCTACACTGCATATAATATGGGTTTTCTTTGGTAGTATAGAAGGGGCTTATGTAGTTATAGTGTTATGATTTCACTTTAACAGCCATGCCTCTGTCCTACGAAATTCTGGGATTTACAGATGAGGGAAAAGAACTGAGAATTCTCAGGCCCCTTCTACACTGACATATAATCCAAATTATCAAAGAAGAGAATACACATTACCTGCTTTGAACTGGATTATATGAGTCTATACTTCCACATAAACTAATTAAAAACAGATAATCTGGGTTTTATATGACAGTGTAGACCAGGGGTCCTCAAACTTTTAAAACAGGGGGCCAGGTCACAGTCCCTCAAACTGTTGGAGGGCTGGATTATAATTTGAAAAAAGCACGAATGAATTCCTATGCACACAGCACATATCTTATTTGTAGTGCAAAATACATTTAAAAACAATACCATAATTAAAATGAAGAACAAATATAAACTTATTAGTATTTCGGGGGAAGTGTAGGCCTGCTTTTGGCTGATGAGATAGGATTGTTGTTATTGTTGTGTGCTTTCAAGTCATTTCAGACTTAGGTTGACCCTGAGTGAGGGCTGGGTAAATGACCTTGGAGGGCCATATCCGGTCCCTGGGCCATAGTTTGAGGACCCCTGGTGTAGACTGTAGAAGGGACCTCAGACAGGGAGCTCTTCGGGACCAAATTAGAAACCCCAGGATTCCATCAGATGCATGCACTGCAAATTAAATGCAATCATACAGCTATCATAGTATAGCATGAATGGGCCCCTAGAAAGTGTAGCATTGGACAATGTAATACCTAGATCATATTATCCAATATGATAACCACCCTGAGTCTCTTTGGGGAGAAATGGAAGGTTATAAATAAAGTACATTATTATTATTAGATCAGCCTCAGGCAATTCAGAACCTTAAAAATCATGGGGCTCACAATGGGTGAGATCCTACATAATGCAGGAAGAGTGTAATGCTCTACCCATGTAGTTCTGTCTTCCCCCTCTCTCTAACACCCCATTTTCAAGTTGGGGAAAGTACAGTCATCACTGTTTACATGCAAATAACTATGGTAGCATGTAGGAGTGCATAGAAGATTTTGCAGAGTTTTTAATACCTTCTACTGCAACATTCAGAAAGGGATATTTGTTGTGTGGTTCCAGGGTATGCAAATGTATGTCACGAACAGGATTCCAGACATAGCTTCCAGTTTCCTTGGGGTACCCTGCCAACAAGACTGGTCCTAGCATTTGTCAAAGCATGGCATCATCTTACATAACTGATTTAAGTGGAAGGGCACGTAATGGTCTTGATCATTTGGTGTGCTTTTTCTATCAAGGAGAGAGAGAAATGCTCTTGGGATTTTTCTGCCTCAAATACTAAAATCCTTGCCTTGGATAATATGCACCTTGAGTTTGGGGACAGGTACTATTTACCATAAAGCCCTAAACGGATTGGGACCCACCTACCTTCGTGACCATATCTCTCTCCATGAACCAGCCCGAGCTCTTTGTTCTTTGAGGGAGGCCCTCCTTTTGCCCCTGCCAGTTTCTCAGGCTCACCTTGTGGGTACAAGGGAGAGAGCCTTCTCCTCTGTGGCCCCCCCAACTCTGGAACTCATTGCCCGGAGAGATTAAGAAAGCCCCTACCTTAGAAACCTTTAAGAAGAATCTCAAGACCTGGCTCTGCTGTTGCGCTTTTGGAGAGTAGTCACATAATCTTAAGGTATTGCTCCCCTCAACGTTCTTATCCTAGAAGTACACCCCCCCCCCCTTGTACGAAAGTCTGTCTATCTCCCTGTCTCTCTATGAGTTCTCCCTTGCAAATAATTCTGCTCCTTTATCTCACCCTGAGTTTTTAAATCATTTTATGTACATTCAACCTGCTCACTGTTATTATGTTTGTTTATTGCTTTCTTGTGTATTGCACACATTGTTTATTGTATTCATATGTTTTGTATTTTGCTGTGCTGTTGTTTGCATTTCGGTTTTATTTTGCTGTATTTTATTTTATTGTACTTGTTGTTTGGGCTTGTCCTCATATGAGCTGCCTGAGTCCCCGTTGGGGGAGATGATGGCGGGGTATAAATAAAGATTATTATTATTATTATTATTATTATTATTATTATTTGTTATTTTTCAGACATAAAATATCCTGCACTTGCCCCATCTGATCAGAGAATAATAGTATTTTTTACTCAGCAGACTTTAATAAACCAGTGGTTCTCAACCTGTGGGTCCCCAGATGTTTTGGCCTTCAACTCCCAGAAATCCTAACAGCTGGTGAACCGGCAGGGATTTCTGGGAGTTGTAGACCAAAACACTTGGGGACCTACAGATTGAGAACCACTATATTAAAGAGTAAAGTAAATTATATGCCTCCATGTCACCTGCAAATTTAAGGTGACTGAATTTTATAAGGTTTTCTTAGGCAAAGAATACTCAGAGGTGGTTTGCCATTGCCTTCCTTTGAAACATAGCCTACAATGCCTAGTATTCCTTAGTGGTCCAGTATTTATATACTAACCAGGCCTGAATCTGCTTTGCCTTCAAGATCAGACAAGATCATTTTAGACAACTTTATTAAATTCTGAATTTGGGAAATCGCTTAATAATGCCAAGTTCATGGTTATTTTTAATAAAAAATAATCACCACCACCATCTGCTACGTAATTCAAGGGACTTTCATTTGCATTGTTCTGAATTTTAGAGATATGCAAGAACAAAGACTGAATGTGAGTATTGTAATGTTTGCTTAACATAGGCACTTAAGCAAACTACATAGTTGAAATCAGGTTGAAAGGGGTCAGAGCCTGTAGCATTGTTTTTCATGAAGCCCACATACCTTCTGGCCCACCAATGAAGTCCAGGAATACCTGCATAGGTCAATGGTTTTTCAGCCACTGACCATTTAAACAGAACCTACGACACCAAGGAACTGATACACACTCATTTCTTGGTAACTTCAACTCTGTTGATTTTTTTTAACATGTGACATATTTAAAAAGCTTCTGATCTTCCTTTTCATTCAATGAATGGACTGCAGGTAAACATAATTCAAGCAAAGAACAAACAGAATGTAAAAAAAACCCCAAACTTCAGAGCAACTTCACACTTCAAAGGCAGCCAAGGACTCTAATGTGAATTTAGTGAATTCAGTTGTAGAAAGTAATAAAATTATAATTCTAGGCTGTAATGCTAAATGCTGGCATATGGAAGCAACATAGTATATGTTTTGGAAACTGGCAGTGTAGCTTTCTTGATTGCTTTTGCACACCTGTAACCACATCAAACTGTTATGCTAGCATAGGGGTTCTTCAACCTTTGAAGCCGAGAGCTGGTTCACGGTCCCCTCAAACTTTTGGGAGACCAGACGATAGTTTGAAACAAGCATGAATGTATTTCTATGCACAATGCTGATATCTTATTAAAGAATAATACAGCATTAAAATAAAGAACAATTTTAGCTAACATAAACTTACCAGTATTTCAATGGGAAGTGTGGGCCTGCTTTTAGCTGCTGAGATACTCAAGTTAATTAGGATTGTTGTTATTGTGTGCCTTCAAGTAGTTTCAGACTGATGGCAACACTAAGTCTCTAGCTCATGAGGTGGGTGAGTAAATGACCTTGGAGGGCTGCATTTGGTCCACAGGCCTTAGTTTGGGGACCCCTCTGCTAGCAGAAGGCACCAACCTGCCTCTAACTCTAAGCTCTTCAAAAACATAGTTGCCATTATAGATACAGCTTTAAAACTGTTCCTAATGCTAGTGCTGTTACATCATGTGCTTTAGTTTGCTTTAATACATGCACACTTTGATGCAAGCATGCATTGTTTCATCCTCTCTCTAGTTGTGCTGAGAGTCTGCATTCTGCAGTGGAAAAGTATTAGATTAATTCCAGGGTTCAAATATCTCCTTAGTCATCTAAATCCATTGGGTAACCTTGGACAAAACACACTTTAACAGGCTCAGAATAATCATAATCATAATCATACTTTATTTATATTCCACCCTATATCCCTGGAGGGACTCAGGACGGATTCCAAACATAAAAGGCAAACATTCAATGCCTGAACACAACAACAATACATTCATAGTAATGAAATTTGGCAACCCAATATATAAAAACAAATTATATCTTAACAACTAAAATTAAATAAAAACACAGCCTGTTATATCAGACATAAGATAAAACATCAAACATTGAATAGAAGCATCAATTTCCCAGTTCCTTGGGGGAAAATAGATTGATCACTGCTTAAGATATCTATAGAGCTAATGGGGCTAACAGGGCATGGATACGGATTAGGCTTGGGTAACAATGGAAAAATTTGGTTCTAAACTCGTTTCGTTTTTAGGGGGGCCCTTGCGTTTCGTTTTTTTAAAGAATTCCGAAATTTTCCTTTAAAAAAGTTCGAAATATACGAAATTTCGTAAAATTACGAATCGATTCGTTAATGGCGGACGCGATTGCGCAATATGCAAAAAACCCTCCAAATGGGACAGGGGGAACTTCTGAAGCTTCCCTCTCCCTCTGTTGTTGACTGTTGGTGTGATAATTTATTTTTTATCACTGATAAAACAAACAACAACTATAAAACTTGCACCAGACATACGGAAATAATTATGAAACAATTACAAAACAATTTCGAAACAATTTTGAACCAATTACGAAACAGTTACGAAACAATACGAAATAAATTGGAAAAATTGTTTCGATTTTTAATTACTCCTCACAGTAGTCCTGCATGGCTCAATATTGGATCGTAAGCTAATTTAAATACGAATTAATAACGAATTACGAAATTAATGAACGAAACCGCCCAAGCCTAATACGGATGGTAGCTGTTAATCAGAGGTATAATGGTAGTATTACCAACTACTTTTCCTTCTCCTTCTAAGTCAGTGAGCAAAGGTATGACTTCAGCAGTTTCTTGAAAGCGGGGAGAGAGGGGGCCATATTTAACTCCTTAGGAAGGGAGTTCCAGCGGTGGGGGGTGGTCACGGAGAAGGCCCTTTCTCTTGTTCCCACCAGCGTGCTTGGGACAGGGGTGGGACTGAAAGGAGGGCCTACTTGGATGACCGCAGTGTCTGAGTTGGTCTATAGTGGGAGATGCGGTTCATCAAGGCAAAGGTAAACTTCCCCCGAACAAATCTTGCCAAGAAAACTGTCATAGCTTAATCTTAAGGCTGCTACAAGTTGGAAGCAACTTGAAGACACACAAGTTGTGTTCCCTGCTCCACAACTCAAAGATTTTGGCAGACAAGCAGTGTGAAATCTCATAATCCTCTGGCCAAAGATGTGGGCAATCACACATTATGAATTTCAATGGTCAAATTGTAACATATGCTTAAATTTCAAAGTTTAAATCAATGGCTGAGTGGTGGCCTCTGCTTTTCATGATGATTTTT
This sequence comes from Anolis sagrei ordinatus, assembly GCF_025583915.1. Taxonomy (NCBI): domain Eukaryota; kingdom Metazoa; phylum Chordata; class Lepidosauria; order Squamata; family Anolidae; genus Anolis; species Anolis sagrei. Next base: position 111,124,230 of record NW_026847438.1, read on the forward strand.
ATTTGGGCTGTGAAATGCATGGAATTTGCATATGATTCACTGTCAAAAATCACTGCCCAGCTCCTTCAGAAGCTGTTTGCAGTACAGTCAAGTTATTCAAAATATTTTTGAATGGAAGTGTCAGTTTAAGATCCTCGACATAAAGCAGACCTACAAAGCCTATTTGCAAAGTAAATTTGCTCTGGATTTCTGATACCTAGGAAAGTTTTTTCTATTATATTTATTTAAAATTACAACAGTTTACATTAGAAACAAGCTCAAACAATTAAGGTGAAAGATAAATAACTGCATACAGTTTAATTTTACAAAACGCAAACACACATCTTTCATTGTTCCATAATCTGAGTATTAAGCAGAGCATAATTGCACAATGCTCCTTCACTGTGTTCAACGGCTCAAAATATCAAACAGGTCTGACTTTTATGAAATAATTTTTATTTTCTGGAGCTATGCAAATAATTTTATATGTTCCCAGACCTGTAGCTGTGAAAGGGATGGTGGAGAAAGAGAAGATGGGAGATATGCATACTGTCACACTGGGAAGATAGTTATAGATTTCTGAGTACATTCAGTCCCAGCAAATTGCAATTATATCAATGGCAATTGGTGGTTACTGTTTCAATTGAGTAATGAATTCGATTCAGGTTTTAAACAAGGAGTTATCCACACGGCTGCACTGTATTTCTAAATTAGTGTCAGCACCTTGGAGAACTCCCTTAGAAGCAGCTGAAACATGAAATGGAGTTACCACCCAAATGACATAGAAGCCTTCAGCCACATCTGGAAAATTGATGCAAATCCTCAGTCCGTTCTCTTGGGGATGTGAAGGACATAAAAGACTTCATTTTAAGTTCATTGAAAAAAGCTCTTATGGTGATCATCTTTCATCTTATCTATAGTATGCTGCTTGCTTGTTTATCTGTTCAGTGGTTTTCAAGGACTTGAGAACAACCCAAAGATTGGTCATCCTAGCCAGTGGTATAGAGGAGTCAGGGCATGGCAGGCTAAATCATAAGGACTTTTTGATGCAGAGGGACTCAAGCATCTTCAGCTATTCTTCTTGGAATCTCTTGTTCCCCTTGAGTTTAGCTGCATTCTGTGTGGTAGATGTATAGTAAATCCATTTTACATTGATACATTTATTACAGTCTATCTCTGTTGAAATCCAAAGTGTTTGGCAGTGGCTTGGTTTTGAGTGAGCAAGATCATTAGCTTTACACAAGGACTGTTCCTAGGGAAGATGAAGAGTGCAGGCAGACAAATAGATCAACACAGCTGCCTTTGTGCTCACCTTTGTGTTAATTCTATAGGGAACTGCCATGATGAAGGCCAAAAATCTATACCACAAAGAGTCAAAATATTAAGTAAAGGAAGCCTGCAATAGTGGCGGCAACATTCTTTTGATTTTGTTTTTGTTGGTGATTATTTTTCCCATTTTATTTTGTTTTATAGAAGAAAAATCAGACTTCCAAGTGGCCCCAGAGTCTAAATTTACACTTTAAACTGGCTCAAGTGTTCCTGGCATCCTTCCATTCTGGAGTGAAGGAGGAATTTTGGGTTTATCTCTGTAGGCTCTATGGCTTAGAGTCCCCAAAATATCTTCCTTGGGTCTTTCCTTGGGGGAGGGTTGCCTCTCTCCTATGGTGCTTTATGGTCCGGGTGGGAGGTCCCCAGTGACAGCCTTCCAGTAATGACTGGCCGGGATAGCAAACCATCAATGTGAAGTGCCCCCGGGATCAGGTGTTTCGCCCAGTTGTTGGTTTGGCAGGTGGTCCCAGAAAGGCCTCACACCATTACCCATGTCGTAGTGCCCCCCCCCCCCATAGCTAGTCAATTAGCTCAATTACCAGTTTTCTAATTAAGTCAATAAATGGCCCATTTATTTCTCCATATCTTGTGTCTGGTGTCTTTATTTCACAGTGGGGATTCAAATAAGTCTTCAAAAGGCTCAAGAGGATGATGACTATGATGACATCAATATGCAAGTACAGTGCAGCCATTCTGGCTAAGGTAGATGGGAGTTGGAGCATAATGTCAGAAAGTCAACAGACCCTTTGCCCCTCCTATAGATCACTCTACAAAATTATTTCTAGGTAGAATTTAATGATCAGACTTTTAGTTTCCAGATTATGCCAATTTGTAGAGGATAAGAGAATGGCTTCTTTGATTTATTATTTCCCCTTTTATCCACCATTCCTTCAAGAAGATTGGTTTGCACATTTCTTCCTTTTTTATCATCAAAACAAACTTTTGTGGTAGATTGAGCTAACAGAAGATGTCTGACCTATGGTGCATACATTTCTCTGGTCCTAGTCCAACACTCTTACTTTAATCTTCTCTTACTTTAAGAAATAATAATTTTAAAAGAGATTTTTTTTCAATATTTTATACCTTTACTTTCTTCCAATTAACTATGCCCTATATATCACAATCGTTCTCCTTTGTTCTTTCTTTCCTAGTTTGTCTGGTTTCAGTATAATAGCTCGCTTCTGGGTAGAACTAACATCTTTATAGTGAGCACACCTGGATTTTATATGCCTCACTCTTTTAAAAAAGAACAAAACCTTTGTGATTTTAGTATCTATGGGAAATGTTTTGCGTTGGAAGAGAGAGGCCAAAGAGTAACAAAGACACAAATTTGTAAACCACAGGTGGGCAGTGGTGGTGGGTTCAGGAGCCAATTTTCAGCCCTACAGGGGTCACACAGACAACCTTAAATAGCTACAGGGTTTGTGAATCAAACAAGAGGGTAGAACAGTTAACACAAAGCTTGCCATCAACCTCCATCTCGTTTCATTCTCTCTTTCTTGTGAAGTCTAATGCAAACAAGACATCTTGTGATATAATTGTGTTATATGTCTCATCTCTCTTTATCACAAATTGTGAATCTTTAATTGTCAAGTAGTATTGCATGTTAGATTTTATAAGAAAGAGGCGAGACAGGGCAAAATAGCTGTTCCATGCCTCTTTCTACCTCACCAGACAGGTAGTTTTCAGTGTCTTAGTACGCTGCCAAGCCAGAGTTCAACAGAACCCATTAAATGATGCAGGGTTACTTCCAGCAGGGCTCAGCTGGGTTCTGTGTTGGTCATGTGCTGGTAGCACACCGAAGAAGCTGGAGACAGCACAAAAATGTCATGGGATGACAACCCACAGCAGTAAGGGGACAAAGCTGAGCACTGTCCCACAGCTTCCCCCGCTGTCCCCAGGCTTCTGGACCTCAATGTGATGAGGTCCTTAACATGTATGATTACTTTTGAATGTATTGTACCAAGGGGATAACAATCTAATATCCCGTCATTTTCAAATGCATAATAGTAACTTTGTCAATACTGCTAACTGCACATACTTATATGTCCCCATCACAGTAATATATTATGTAGAATTCAGCACAACATACAAAAACATTAATTGTCCTTAACAAGTTCCACTCAAATGATCGGTGACCACCAAGAACATTGGGTATGCATAGGAGAACCTTCCTAAGGATTAGGTTTATATGAAATGGCTTCATTAAAAGAAAACTTGTGCAAGTGTTAACAACTTGTATATTCATATTCAGAGCATGTATTTAGTATTACTATTTTAGGCATTTATTTCTGGGACTGATATCTTGCCAACCTGGCTCAGAAAAGTGCCTATCAATAGAAGCTTCTCATCTTTTAGCAATAAAGTATATTACAGCCCTGGTCTATTTTGACACATAAGAGCAGCTGTGACATACAAGAGTCTTTGTGTTTTCTCTATATATTCAACCCATTGAAAAGCTAGAACAATATCAATGCTCTAAACACTTTTGTTCCCTTTGGTTCAAAGTGCACTGACAGCTGTGTCCACCAAAGAAACTCTCCACAGCTTTCACATCTTCCTGCTACATTTTCGAAGAGGGAAGCTGCAGCTGCCCAGGTAATATCACATTACACAGTAAATTTTCAAACCCCATGAAGGCAGAGAAACAATAAAGGTCCCTTTACATAAAACATGCATGGTGTGACTCTCAGTTAGCAGTATTTGCATAGCTCCCTGGATGGGCATCTCTAATTTTGCCAGCTTGAGGAAACAGTGTGAACCATACTGCAAAAACTAATTTTATGCAAAGGACAGGAATGGTTGACATGTTACAAAATGTAAATCCTTCAATATGTAAAAAAAAGCTTGATTATTTTATTTATTTATTTATTTATTTATTTATTTAGTATATTTCTATCCCACCCTTCTCCCCACAAGGGGGACTCAGAGTGGCCTTACATAAGCATCATGAGATGCTAGCAACATAAATACCATAAAAATACAATTAACAATAAAATCATTTTAAAACATTATATAACTTCACCAATAAATTAACGTGCCAGTAAAACCAAAAACCAAGCCGGGAGAATCCATATCGCAAAACCCAAAATTCCTTTTTCTATTGCTGCTGGTCTCTAATTAAACGCCTGACCCCAGAGCCAGGTCTTCAGTTGTCTTCTAAAGGACAGGAGGAAGGTGGCCAACCTGATGTCCTTGGGGAGAGAGTTCCTCAGATGGGAGGCCACTGCTGAGAAGGCCCTGTCTCTCGCCCCCACCAACCACATTTGTGAGAGTGGTGGGATCGAGAGCAGGGCCTCTCCTGACGATCTTAAGCTTCATGATGGTTCATAGCAGGAGATACGTTCGGACAGGTAATTTGGGCCAGAACCGTTCAGGGCTTTAGGGTTAGGGTTAGGGTTAGAATTAAGCTAGCACTTTGAATTGTGCCCAGGGCCGGCCCGTCCATTACTCGAAGTAAGCGGTGGCGGAATACTTTTTTTGCCAGGGGGCGCTGTTTTGTCCTTAGGCCACGCCTCCTCCTGCAGGCCCCATGCGCCCTCAACAGCCTTCTAATGGAGAAGCGCAGGCCCCGCCGAGGCCCTGCCCACTAGGCGAGAGGGAAGTCCTCCCTCCACGTGCTGCCAGGAGGGAGGCAGCCAGCCAGGCTCTTTCGCTTTCCCTTTCCTTCCCTGCAGCTGAGCCTGGACCCCTCTCAGGGCAGCAAGGAGGCCTGGTCAAAAGGTACTGCAAATGTCATCTTTTGTACATGCCTCCCCCAAACCCCTCTAGTATTTGGTAATGGAAGTCCTATATGCCAAGCTTGGTTCAATTCTATTGTTGGTGGAGCTCAGAATGTTCTTTGGTGCTTGGTAAACTGCAATTCCCAAATGTCAGGGTCTATTTTTCCCAACCCCCTCTCCAGTATTTTCTGTTAGTCATGGAAGTCCTGTATGCCAAGTTTGGTTCAGTTCTATTATTGGTGGAGTTCAGAATGCTCTTTGGTGCTTGGTGAAGCATTCTCACCTGATGTTTCACCCACATCTATGGCAGGCATCCTCAAGAGGCTGTGAGGTCTGTTTGTAACTAGGCAAGTGGGGTTTGTATATCTGTGGAATGTCCAGGGTGGGAAAAAGAACTCATGTCTGCTTGAGGTAAGTGTGAATGTTGCAATTGGTCATCTTGATGAGTATTTAATGGCCTTGCAGCTTCGAAGCCGAGCTAGTTGCTGCCCAGGAATCCTTTGTTGGGAGCGGTTAACTGGCCCTGATTGCTTCATGTCAGGAATTCCCCCCTTTTTTAGTGTTGCTCTTTATTTATTGTTCTGATTTTAGAGGGTTATTTTAGAGGGTACTGGTAGCCAGATTTTGTTCCTCTGAGGTTGCCTGCCATAGATGTGGGGAAAATGTCAGGAGAGAATGCTTCTGGAACATGGCCATACAGCCCAGAAAACTCACAGCAACTCAGTGATTCTGGCCATGAAAGCCTTCCACAAACACATTATTATGTTTATTTATACCCTGCTTTTTCTCTCCCCAAGAAGACTCAAGTTGGCTTAGATTAAAAACATTTCAGTATAGTCTAAAATCCACAAATATGCAAACATTAAAATGGAATTAAATATCATTGGTATTTTAAAAATTCAGTTAAAATCCATAAAAAACATATCCAAAACTAAAAACTGCAGCAGACCCTGACTTGATCTTTAAAACCTTTTAAAGCCTGCATTAGATTACCAAATGTAATGTCCCTTTATACACACTGCTTTATATTAATTTCCCCAGTATTCCTTTATCTGATTTGTCATCAACACACTTAATGGACTGCAAAAATATGATCCTGTGTGATTCCTTTCCATTGCTGGCCGAATAGTTTAAATTTGGATAATATTTTGACTTTGATATTTTAGCAATTACATTTTGCAGCAGTGTCTTTTGGGTTGCTAACTCTTGTCCTTCCACTTATCCTTCCATCAGTTCCAGGGCTCAATCCCAACTGCTGTTGGACGAGACACTATGGAGCTCTATATTTATATTTCCACAGTACAAAGTGGCAAAATCAAAGACTGCTTTGGGATTTTTTAAAAAAAAATGTTTTCAAACCATGGATGGTTGAAGCAGTGGTTGCAGAACACCAACTGTGTAACACTGTCACTGTACGAGTAAAGCAGCAACAAAATGCTCCCCTGCCCTTAGGTGTATAATTTAATTAAAACATGACACAAAGGCAAAGGGATGCCAGTGTGGGAAGGGATGAAGGGCCTGTCCAGACAGGCCCTATATCCCAGGATGTGATTGCAGGTTTTCTGTTTATCCTGGATTATCTGGCAGAGTGGACTCATATGATCCAGTTTAAAGCTGAAAACCTGGGATTTATTTATTTATTTTTCGTGTCAGAACAACCAGTAAAATTATATTACATTTCTAACAGAACAAAGCAAACAAGCAGATTACAAAATTTGTGAGTATGGTAGTTGATTAAATGTCCTTTGACCAGTATCTGGCCACTTGGAGTGCTTCTGGTGTTGCCGCAAGAAGGTCCTCCATTGTGCATGTGGCAGGGCTCAGGTTGCATTGCAGCAGGTGGTCAGTGGTTTGCTCTTCTCCACACTCGCATGTCGAGGATTCCACTTTGTAGCCCCATTTCGGAAGGTTGGCTCTGCATCTCGTGGTGCCAGAGCGCAGTCTGTTCAGCGCCTTCCAAGTCGCCCAGTCCTCTGTGTGCCCAGGGGGGAGTCTCTCATTTGGTATCAGCCATTGGTTGAGGTTCTGGGTTTGAGCCTGCCACTTTTGGACTCTCGCTTGCTGAGGTGTTCCAGCGAGTGTCTCTGTAGATCTTAGAAAACTATTTCTAGATTTAAGTCGTTGACGTGATGGCTGATACCCAAACAGGGGATGAGCTGGAGATGTCTCTGCCTTGGTCCTTTCACTATTGGCCTCTACTTCCCAGCAGATGTCAGGTGGCGCAATACCGGCTAGGCAGTATAATGTTTCCAGTGGTGTAGGGCGTAAACACCCTGTGATAATGCGGCATAGGGCCTGTCTGGAAGGGCTCCATGGCTTCACATGCCACCTGTTTCTCCAAGGCCAAAGCAGTGGCAGTTGGATGGAAGGAGGGCTCTTCATCTGCTTCTGGGTCAAGCACATGCAAGAGCAAACTTCAGCCCTCCAGGTGTTTCGGACTTCAACTCCCACAATACCTAACAGCCGGTCTAGCAGTTTGTAATGTAATACAGGTTGAGTATCCCTGATCCAAAGTGCTTTGAACTAGAAGTGTGTAAATCACTTTGAGTCCTCCTGAGGGTGAGAAAAGCGGTATACAAATACTGTAAATAAATAAATAAAATGTTTGGGATCATGGGATAGCTGTTTACATACACAATGACACATTTCAAAGATAGCACCCAAGATGAAACACAAAAGAGGCATGCACGAGGCCTCTTTTCCCACGTGCCCGGCAATGCCGCTGCGCATCCCTCTCTCGGCATTAGGAAATGTGCGCCCTGCATCGCCCTCCTTCTCCATGCACTTCCTAACGCTGGGAGAAGGATGCACACTGGCGTTGTTGTCTCCCTTGGCCTGCAAGGAGGAGGAGGAGAGGAGGACAACGTGCGCACTTGTGAGGGAAGGATGGAGGGAGAGCATGCTCCCTGCATGAGGGCTCTTTTTCCGTGCGCCTGGTAATGCCGGCGCGTGTCCCTCTCCCGGAGTTGCAAAGCGTGTGGGGGGAAGAGAATGCAAAGCGCATACCCAGGAGCCGATGGAGCACAGGGCCTCTTCTCCTGTGTGAAGAGGGGCAGCATTGCAAGTGCCTCTCCAGGCAGCTGTGCCATCACCCCTCTCAGGGCGGCAAGGAGGTTTCTTCATGAACGGAAGTGACTGAAGGTACTGCAAATCTAAATTATTGTACATGTTTCCCCAAAACCCCTCCAGTATCAGAGTTTATTTTCCCCAAATCCCTTCAGTATTTTGTGTTGGAACTACATCAACACTGACAAAGAAACAACAAGAAATACTATTTACCCACAAGCATTAAGAAATTACATATATTAGAAACCAACTTTCTTATTACTTTCTTTTCAAGATCACTAGACTGGATCACAGCAACGCGTGGCAGGGGATGGCTAGTGTGTGTGTGTGTGTATGTATGGCTGGCATGGGCCAACTTCAGCCCTCCATGTGTTTTGGACTTCAATTCCCACAATTCCAAACAGCCAGTAGGAAGTCCTAAATACCTGGAGGGCCAAAATTTGTCCATGCCCCCATAGATAGATAGATAGATAGATAGATAGATAGATAGTGATTGGTTTTGGGGGAGGGGGGGGGCGCCAAAATACTGTTTGCTTACCATTGAAAATTACCTAGGGCCGCCTCTGATTGTGCCCGGAAGCTGATCAGCAGCCAGTGGAGCTGGCGCAACAAAGGAGTGGTATATAACAACCTGGCTGCCGACCGTTGGTCTAATTGGACCTTCCGAGAAGTTTTCAAAGGCAGCCCCATGTAGAGAGTGTTGCAGTAGTCTATTTGGGATGTAACCAGAGCGTGGACCACCATGGCCAAGTCAGACTTTCCAAGGAATGGGCACAGCTGGTGTACAAGTTTTAGTTGTAGCTTTACCAAATTGCCTAGACTATCTCATAGCATGCTCTATTGTTGGCACATGAAAGTGCTTCAAATTCAAATGAATTCTGCAATGGAACTAAATCAAGCTGGTGCAGAAAGACTTTGAGAGATTTTCAGGTAAGTCAGACTTTTCCAGTTTGGATCACATCTCAATATGAACACTTTAAAATACCTTGAGTCCTTGATAGTCACTAGAATTTGGTTCCAGGCCTCTCTCCCCGCCTCATGAATACCAAAATCCATAGATGCTCAAATAAAATTATGCATGTTAATGTTGTAAAATGGTATCCCTTAAACAAATGGTAAAATCAAGGTTGCCTTTTAGATTTTTTGTGAGGCGGGGGGGATATTTTCAAGCCATTGACTGAATTTCTGGATGCAGAATCCATGATATGGAGGATCTAGCCTTTTGGATTCAGAAAACAAAGTCGCAATGTATCACAAAAAAGTGACATATTTCTTCCAGAGACCTGCACAGACCCTTTCACCCCACACCTCGCATTGCCCACATTGGCCGCTTCCCCATCCCAAGAGGACAAGCATCGCTATATGGCTTTCCCTTGCGCTTTTCCCATTCTATCAAATGAGAACACAGGAGGTCTCCACTGAAGGATACTTCCAGTACAGTTCACAGATGGAGCCCCAACTGAAGTAGCTGTGCATTATCTGACGGGATCCATCAGGCTCTGTCCAGGAACTGTGCTTGAAGCATCCTACGACAGGTAAGAAAGTCCATGTGATGAAGTCCTGATTCCCTAAGCTCTGTTTTTGAATTATATTCTGAATGTGAATTCTAAGCCTGTAATTTACTTATTATGATCATATAATTTCAACAGGGGAATTTCCAGCTCTCACCAATGCAAGCCAACACTTTCACTGACATCATGTCATTTTGGGTTTGATTTCTTAGTCACCAGAGAAAAAGTGACAGGATCTAGAAACTGGTGCCTTAGTAGTGAGAAGATTTTGGACAGAAATCTATAGTTGAAATGGTACTGAGTTGCATGATATGCCCCAAGTGCCTGAGACCTGATTATTTTGAAGTTCCACATGTTCATTTGTCAAAGCAATTTTCAAACAATCTGTGTTATTGGGGGACACACAGAGAATGGGGGAAAATAAAGAAACCAATCAGCCAGGTGCAAAGATTCTGTAGGGCTGCTAGAAGAACATTTGCTTTCTTTACATGGCAGCCCCAGCACCCATTCTCTTCCTTTGCATTTGAAAAAAGGGGTCACAAAAGAAAAGATACTGAATCTGTATTGAGACAGCCCCACAGCCACGCAACCTTGGCATGCACACAAAAAAGGGTGGTTGTTTAAGACAGCTGAAAACAAACGGTTTTGGAACAATACTGGGTCAGCAGCAAAAGAAACAAAGGTCAAAAGTTATTTGTGTAAGCTGGTATACTTTTTGGCAACAACATAGGCTGGCCTGAAAAGAAGACAAAAAACTTAAGGTCCCTCCACCCCACCTGCACCCTCCCCAAATTGTACTCAATTCTGCACCAGTATGTATGTGTGTTTTTAAAAAGAAGTTCATTTAGTCTGGTCAAAACTTCAGGCAAACAGTCATTGTAAAGGGTTGTTCTGAATTAGTATTTCTATAATGTAAATAAAAGGAGATACTTGTTTTTTCTCCACTTGAATACAATGCCCCTAAACAGCTATTATTACTGTGCACTTCCCAACTGCTAAGGATTTTGCTTATTGTGTCCCCAGTTATGAGAATCGGGAATTTGATGGATTAAACAAAATTGTCTATCTAGTCCACTGTCTTGTCTCCAATAGTAGCCATCTAGATGTGTTAGAGATACCCATGAAGACTATATCTCCCTCCTCTCAGAGCTCTGGGTTGCCAAGATATATTCCCTCTGGCAATGGAAGTAACATTTCATTCTGAATAGGAGCTGTTGATAGAGGACTTTTTTTCTTTGATCGTTTTGATTTTAAAACATTTTAAAATCACTGTTTGCCCTTGCGGATACCTGGACAGGGCATAAATGAAGTTAAAATAAAAATATGCTAATCCAATTACAAATTACAAATAAAGAAGATCAGAAAGTGCAATAAAATAAGCAAGGCCAACCATCAAATTCCTTTTGCAACCTAAAAGTATTAGACCTGTTTGCCAGAAATTTTTGTACTGCTGGTGCCAGCCACACTTCTATAGGAATGTTGCGCTATAGTTAAGGTGAAAGATAAAGAATTAACACAACCCAATTAAAATGTGGTGTCCTGGCTTTTTAGGCCTATTCCTGGGGTTATCTGGAGTGCTGATTCAGAAAATGGTATTGGATAGACCACATCAGCTCTGGTTTCTTAGATATGGTTGTCATGATTTTCAGTGGGTGAGCAGATGGCAACTGGTTGATGGCACATGGTCTGTATCTCAAAAGCTAGAGCTGATAGGTAGAAATTGGCACCATTTTTGGAATCAGCTGGTCAAATATAAACAGAAACAGGGATAACATTTGAAGCACCAAAATGTGTATTGGCCAGTGTTATTTGCACACATTTATATGCTGCTTATGTTCAAATATTTCTAAAGGGCATGCATCAACAAAGCATAACTACTACTATTACTACTACTTAGCGTTTGTCTCATAAATTTGTAGGGTCCACTTCTTTGCTTCTTGTTTTCCACTTGTTCCTATTGGTTGTCAGGCATGTAGCCGGGGGGAGGGAGGCCCTCGGGGGGCTTCAGCCCCCCCCCCCCCCGAAATTCTCATGGTGGTTCACGAAAAGGCCTTACTGGTGCATTACTTAAACTGTTATGTTTATTCATATCATGATCTAATCACCATACTCAATATATCCCATATACATGGGGGTATTGGGGTAATGATACAAAAGGTTTGCTAGGCTAGACCCTCTTTCACTCAGACTCAGCCCCCCCCCCCCGAAACTCAGCCCCCCTCGAAACCCCCCCTGAAAAAAATTCAGGCCCCCCCCCCCAAAACGAAATCCTGGCTACGGGCCTGTTGGTTGTGTCTGTCATTGTCTTGCTTCAGCCTTGTCACATTTCAAATGGTTGAGCCAGTGTGTTTTATTTCTGCCACATGGCCTGGCACCAGCAACTTCCATAGTCAGCGTGGTTTTCATCATGGAATCCTCATCACTTTGTTATGTTATGTTATGCACAACAAAACATACTATATATATAACAAATGAAAACACAAATTAATGTATATTCCTTGTGAGGTTTAAGAAATAGTCTTGGTTTGGACTTAACAGGAAAAGCTTCCAGAGATTAGGATGCATTTATTATTTGTCAAAAATAGACAAAAGTTTGAGGATGCCTAAAATCTAACAAAAGAGTATTTCATTTTTTTTACTTGAATTCCATTGTTAGTCACAATTAAAGCAAATCCTATCTTAAGGCACAAAACAGCTGCCAGGGAGAAATGCTTCTACAAATATTAGGATCCCAAGTTGGTTGGAGTTTCAGAGGGAGAGTTAGTGCAAGCCCTTCAGAATTTGTTTGGGACATTCTAGACTCATAGAATAGCTAAAGACTGCTGCATTCAACTAGCTGAACTTTCTGGATCAATTCAAGTAGTCCCATGTTAAACGTAATAGAGTAATTCACGGAATACTGTTAGGATATGAACTTCTGTGACCAGTTCATCCAAGTCAAGGAAACATCATATTTCATAAACCAGCTGAAGTGGTAAAGCAGAATTTGCTGTTCTTACCTGACCCTTAAGAAACAGTGCAGGATTGACATGTACCTCTATAAGCAACAGGTTTAGAACCATAGAGTCATCGAGTTATACAGCTGAAAAGGACCTAAAGGATCAATCTCTGCCATGCGGGTATACACAGCTAGTGTATACCAAGAGATGTACATCCACCTCTGGTTTTTGTTTGTCTTCAAATTGATTCTAATGACTGCTACATAGAATCATAGAGTTGGAAGAGACTTTGTGGGCCATCCAGCCCAACCCCCTGTCTAGAAGCAGGAAAATTGCATTCAAAGCACCCTTGACAGATGGCCACCCAGACTCTGTTTAAAAGCATCCAAAGAAGGAGCCTCCACCACACTCTGGGGCAGAGAGTTCCACTGCTGAACAGCTCTCACTGTTCTTCCTAATGTTCAGATGGAATCTCCTTTGTTGTAGTTTGAAGCCATTGTTCCATGTCCTAGTCTCCAGGGAAGCAGAAAACAAGCTTGCTCCTCCCTCCCTATGACTTCCCCTCACATATTTATACATGGTTATCTCAACCTTTTCTTCTCCAAGCTAAACATGCCCAGCTCTTTAAGCTGCTCCTCATAGGGCTTGTTCTCCAGACGCTTGATCATTTTAGTTGACTTCCTCTGGACACATTCCAGCTTGTCAACATCTCCCTTCAATTGTGGTACCCAGAATTGGACACAGTGTGATTCCAGGGGTGGTCTGACCAAGGCAGAATAGAGGGATAGCTTGACTTCTCTGGATCTAGACACTATACTCCTATTGATGCAGGCCAAATTGTTTTAAAACTCAATGTAGTCACTTGAGTTTACATTTCATATTTTAATGAAGTAAATCTGATTCTTTAACAAAATTTGTGTAAGTGATGTTTCATAGCAGTTCTGGATCTACTGGATGAGCAACAAAAATGTACTATGTTTTGAGCTTTAAAACAAATTTTACTCTTTGCTTCAACTGAAAGACTTCATAGAAACATTAGAAAGTAAATTTCCAAGCTTTCTCCTCCTCCTTTTAACAAAATACTTTTTTCAAGAAACTTAAAAGGAGGAGGAGAAAGCTTGGAAATTTACTTTCTAATGCTTCTATGAAGTCTTTCAGTTGAAGCAAAGAGTAATATTTGTTTTAAAACTCAATGTAGTCACTTGGGTTTACATTTCATATTTTAATGCTGAAGTAAATCTGATTCTTTAACAAAATTTGTGTAAATGATGTTTCATAGCAGCTCTGGATCTACTGGATGAGCGACAAAAATGTACTATGTTTTGAGTGTCAACACTGATGAAAGGAGGTTTTTTGGTTCCCATTATGGAAGATCTCTCCATTAAAATCTATTTCAGCTGAAATATGGAAATAACATTTTAAAGAGATTTATCATGGCATACTACTCCAGTAAAACCCAATTATCTAAATAAGCAAATATCTGGCAAATATTAGACAGATTGCAATATTCTAAGTACCTTTATTCACACGTGATGGTGCTGTCAATTTTTTTAAAAAAAAATGGTTGTATGTTTTCAATGAAATGGAAACAATAAGATTTTTTTTAAAAAAATCCTTTTGTGGCAATGGGTTTAATTTCTTTACTAACCTTACCAACAGAACACTAATATAATAATTGTTTGCTGTTGCTACTGTTACTGTTGTTGCTTAGCAGCTTATACAGGGTTTGCTCAGAACTAGAAAGGACTACTCAATTTATCTTTGGACTGTTGGGATGACAACTTGTGGTCTCCTATTCTCATGGAAACACTAAGACAACAGGTTTGAAATGAATGCCACAACGTTTCCTTTATTATTGATTTATATATATGCATAGCCCAGCAGTTTATGCCAAAGCAGAACATTGGAAGAGAGCAGTGAACCAAGTGGTGATTCAGCAATTCCAATGAATGTTTCTGAGCTTTTGGAACAGGAATAATGAAAGCAGGAAGAAGGTTTTCTAATAGCATCTATCTATCTATCTACCTATCTATCTATCTATCTATTTCTGGAGTATTTGAATTTTCTACAGGGTTAATTTTAATTCAATCCAGCCTGTTTTGGATCCTGATTCCAATTTAAGATTCAGAAGCCTTAGGTTCCAGGGCATTGGCCTGCACTAGGAAAATAGATATAATGTTTAATTTTCATACAAGTATAGGTAATTTTAACATATGGTGGCCCTTGCAAAAGAAATAGTAACCCTAATCAAATTGCAAGGATAGAATAGCTTTGAGAGTTTTTGTACTAGTCATTTAAAAATATTGTTTCAAAAATGATTTTTTTTAAAAAAAAACATATGTGGTGATTACTGGGTAGGTTGACAGAAAGGTGAAATCAGCTGAAGAGTGCAAATGTGCAGGACACTAACCCTCATCACTCTGGTTTGAGAATATTGGTGAGATTCCAGGTTGGAAACTAGAGATGACATTGAGCAAAATTAAGGTTCCTTTCTCTTTATTGCTCTCTCTCTCCTACCCACCAGCCCTTCGACCACATCTTAGGTGGAGTTGGAGATGCATTGTTTGTTCTTTTCATTTTTGAACTGCTCCAAATTGGTTCAGACTGTTTTAGATGGTGCTAATTGGCTTCAGACCCAATCCAACACATTTTAAGAAGTGTTTTATGGCCTGATGTCTCAGCTGTCATCTCTTTTGCTAGTCAGGAGCTCCGTACTGATCACTGTTTCTAAGGCCTAAAGCATCTTCTGTATATGAGGACACCTTAAGGAAGAGTCAGAATGGTTTGTAGTTTACCCAGCATCACTAAAAAAAAGTCCTTGACCTATTAGTCACCTGTCAGTGGAAAAGCCAAAACAAATAGGTTAAGGTGCTGCTACTCCTGCACCAGACTTAGGTGACAGTAAAATTCAATGAGCTTTCAGCAGCCATGATGTTCACAGAATGCCTTTGAACCTCAGTTTCATGGAGTCACCTCTTATGAACCTACCAGTTCATGAAAATATCTCTTGGTTAAGTTTACCAAACAAGGACAAGATGGAGGGATGGTATCCTTGAAGTGACTGGCTTGACTCTGAAGGAGCTGGGGGTGGTGACGGCCGACAGGGAGCTCTGGTGTGGGCTGGTCCATGAGGTCAAGAAGAGTCAGAACTGACTGAATGAATAAACAACAAACACCAAACATCTCAGGAAAAGGGAGAGACTAGAAAATATATTTTCTGCTCAGTCCTCTCAGCTCCAAATGTGTGTTGAGGGTCTCCACTTGCTGTACATGTTTCTACACATTTTTCTCCCTGACTATTTCAACTCATGTCTTGGTTAAGACGTTAATGGACTGAGTGAATAGCTTGCTCTTTAAAAGCTTGTTTTCCTATATATGTCAACAGGATAATTCAAGTACACCTTTCTCTTGCCCTCAATGCTTTTTTTGCATTTAGAAAAACCAACAAAAGAATTAAAATGTTAACTGATTTTCTGATTGTCGTTGCTTATTTGACTGCTAATTTGATTGCGGAATGGTTTCTATGGCCTCGTTATTTAGATGACTCTCATTGTGATAGGATTATTGAAGACACTATTAGAATGTTGTTTTGATATGGACTTGCGTTCACAATGGCTCCGATATTACTTGCATTGAAATCATTGGCAAAACTCCCATTGACGTAAAATGGCACCAAGACATGGCCCTGTGGAAGCAAATGCCACCACATCCAGTGAGCAGATGGGCTACTCAAATGAACAACCCATTTGCCTAAGAAAATTGCAGGCAACTGTCTTTTTCCACCTCCACATCATTTCCTTCTCACAGAAAGAAAGATCAAGCATAGTCATGGTTCTTCCCTCTTTTTTTAGGGGGGAGGGACTCTGGGGATCAATATTTTCATATTTTCTAGGATCTGTTTAGGACATTAACTCATATTTCACTTTATAGAAAAAAAGCAGTGTTGTATATTTCTGTCACAAGATTGGAAGGAGAACCGTTGACCCTAAAATATATTGCACTCGATTAAAGAAAGAGGCATTTCTTGCTCCCCATTGGTTTCTCTAGATCACCTCCTGGGATTATGTGGTAATGATGCTGGAAGCCAGATGCTGAACATAGAAACCAGCCTGGTTTTTCTTTTCTCTTTCACTGTTTCTTTCAATGATCAATGTAGGAAGATAAGTGATAGTAAATATTTGTTACTTCACTTGAGGACTATATGGCAGGACAAGTTGCAACAATTTATTTATTTATTTATTTCTCTCATTTCTACCCCATCCTTCTCAACCCTCGGAGGTCCTTCCAACATCTTGCTGCAATCCCCTTGCACTTGAGTCCTAAAATTGTCATCTCACTTGGCCTAATAGTAGGATCACTCCTTTCAATTAGTCTCTTTTCCTTCCAGGGAGAGATCTCCTTTTGTGGCAATCTACAGTGGATTCTGTACCATCAGATCACAAGCCAGGAAAATATTTACTATGAATAAGTCTTTGTCCTCCTTCCTAAGATTGATGAAATTATCTCTGATTGTACTACATTGCAGTGCAGTGGGAAAAAGACTCTTCTACACAAATGAACTTTCTATACATAGAAAACTAGCATTTAACAAAGAAGACCAGTTTCCACCACACTAGGGTTTATATGTGAAAAATTACTGGTTCTTTTCTACTGTATAGTTGAAGCCAGGCAAGAGATCCTGGCAGTCAAACTCAATTTGATTCTAACTGATTGAAGTCCCTTCCTTGAAATTGCAGTGTCTCACTTTCACATTTAAAATTAGACTCAATTTTATACAGCCAATTTGTAAACAAATTTGGTAAATTCCTACATTTTATAAAACCCTCACACCAAATTAAATACTCAGATATTCGCACTTTTTTAAAAAAAAAACATATTTTTTAAAAACACAGCAGTCGATGTTGCCGTTTGTTGCCCAAGCAAAAGTAGAAAGTTAGCAACTTAATACTATTCTACTCAACTGAGAGAATTCATACTACCTGTGGAAACCTGATTCTTCATCTCAGACCTCTTTTGTTTTGCTGGGATACGCTGAAACCTATGCATATAGTAAATTGCAAGATTTAAATCAGGTCCATATCCTCAAACTATCCCAATTAATCAAGTAAGCACCAATCAATCTTCTGTTGTCCCACTTTTTCAGCTTACTTTAAAATGTCCCAGTTTCTCTTTCCTCATTTTGTCCCTGGACTAATGTCACTTGCTGCAAATTGAAGTCAAAGTGCAAAAGTAGTTCACTCATTTAACTCAGCAGGAAGGAGAGCAGAGCAAAGCAGAGCAGAACAGAGGGTAAAATCTTGTCCTTCCCTATAGTCTCAGACAAAAGCAAACTGCTGCTGCCCCTCCTAACTTATCTGTTCTTTTTCATTAAGAACCTTTGCCTTTCTAACTACGATGTGATGCTGCCTAGTCACTTGTGAAATGTTAAGAGGATATGCAGGTCCTGATGTGGTGATTATATTCGCTTTGCACTGATTCAGAGCCCACTTGTGTCAACTCAGGTCCAAATGCAAGCCTAATTTCAGAAATCCAAATACAATTTGGCAGCTTCCCAAAAGAGTATGCTTTCCCCACTACATTTTACAAGGGTAATTGCAATGAAAATGATATACAGCGCAGAGATGTTCTGCAGCACAGCAGTCAATCAGATGCCTCCTCTCCAGAAATATGTCTGAAGTGAACCACAATTATGCAGAGCTCTGTTTAAATAATTGATACTGCAATTTGACAGGCATTTCATTTCTGAACATTTCGCGTTATCAAATCTGTCTGTAGTGTCTTTGCAATGTCTCCGCAATGTCAGCATCACACCCTGCCTTAGCATCTTGTATGAAATCATTCTTCTTCTTTATTTTTTTAAATAATGGTTCAGTAGTCTTGAACAATGTCTTCATGGATGCAGTGAATCGTAGGACTGGGTTGCAAAGGCTTTTGTTGCTGGATCTGTATTTTGCGGAAGAGAAGAATTGTATGAGAGAGAGAAGATGGGAAGCAGCAGTACAAGGAAGCCAATGGTCAAGAACATTACAGCGAGGGAAATAGATCACCAACAGAGCCTGATTTTCTTCCCACATTCAATATATACATTTTACTCAGATTCTCTTTTTTCCTATCCTTACGTCCCGTCATATTCCTGCCAGTGATTTTTATTCCTTCCACTCTTCAGCCCAGACTCCTTGCGTTATGAAACAGCTCCACCTATTTTTTTTTACCACATACTTTGCACAGGATCGCAAGTCACAAAACTCTCGTGATGCCCCCTTTCTCTCCCTTCTAGTTATCCTCATCCACATTCTCCAAGAAGTATTTGGGTTAACTCCTCACTTTTCATCTCCACCCAAATCTACAGCTATATTCATTCATTCACTATTATTATCGTTATTTATATCCTGCTTTTCTCCCCATGGGGACTCAAGGCAGCTAACATCTATCCACATTAAACAGTTTAAAAGAGCAATACAAAAGATTAATAAACAAATAATAACCGTATGGTAAAAACAGAATTAAATTACAGAAAATACATTAAAATGACCTTTAAAACTCATATCTCTCCCCCCCCATCCCACCCACCCACCCTTATATTAAGAACCTCACCACACAGGACTTTTGCTCCATCATAGGATGCCTTCAACATGGGGCCTGGTTTGGAACCTGCAGGTGACCATCACATAACGTAGGGCTACTTCCAGTGGGGTTTCATGCTAGCTCCTTGTTGAAAGCATGATGGGAGGAAGACTTCAGAAAAAAATGACTGCCCATGTTTTGATTGAGTAAACAGACAGTGGTTTCCCCTGTGTGATGGGGAAGGGGGAGATGAAGTCAATGAGGGGTGCTGAGCAATGATTTCCTCTGCTGCTCCATAGATTTGCCATGCTGCTCCATAGATTCTCCCGCTGTTGCCCGGCTTCACGACCTCAATGTGATGAGGTCCTAAATGTCCATTCAATGGTGTAATGCTAAATTTTGAAGTGCAAACATTCATCAATGCTAAGAAGAATTCACAAATATGGACACAGACCTTTTGGACTACAAACTTCAGAATCCCCCTGTCAATCCCTCAGTGGTTCTATTAGATGGGATTATGGATATTGTAGTCTATAAATGTAATATTTTCCATAAATGTAAACAGCTGTGTTGCTACATAAAACTAACCAGTTCTAGTAATTTTAATATTCTCCTGAAGTGGAGGGGTGTAAATCTCCTCACCAAAAATCAAGCTCTCTCCAAATATTTTGTACTACAGCATGTACAGTATAGCCCCCAGGCTCTGGAAATCCTTGGAGCAACAGGACAGGCACTCTCTTGTACACTCTCCTCAACCTGTGGATCCTCAGATGTTTTTGCTTTCAGTTCCCAGAAATCCTAGCAGCTGGTAAACTGGCTGGGATTTCTGGGAATTGTAGGCCAAAACACTTGGGGACTCACATGTTGAGAACCACTGCTCTAGAGTCCTTGCAGTGGGGGCAAAGCATATATTTGTGCGGACAAGCCTCTGGGAATAGATTGCTTATGGGGAAGATAATATGCTGTATTGTCTATATTAGTTATTTATCAAATGGGTATGCTTTTAAATGGATTTTAATTCCATTGACAATTCAATTACCTTTCAAGTACTGCATGTTTAGTGAGGATTGAATTGATGAAATCAATGTTTCGGTCTATGACCAGAAAATATATGATCTGTGTTTGTTTTAACTTTTTGTGAGCTTAGAAGCCTCGTGGCTGGCTGAATGCAGATAATATAATATAATCATTTTATTTGTCCCTATTGTAGTTCCTTTGATGGACTTCAGTTAAGCTCAGAGGGAACAAAGAACTTCAGGGAAGAGAGAAGAAAATAAGGATGATGTCTAGTGGTGTCAACTAGGATTGGTGTCACTCAGTGTGGTAACACATGGTGTCACCCCATGAACTTTCTCCCATACTAACTATACCACAATGTTTAAGCCAAAATACCAGAAAACCATCAAAAATCTAGCAGCATCTAAAACACTATTGCATACTTGTAGCATATGCAGACAAAACCGAATCATTTAAAGAATCCTTATAATTGGTTAATAATGGCAGCTCTGACTGGACCATACGCACATTAGAAAATTCAAGTTAATCACAGAGTTTTAGCCTGGTAGGTATATTGATACAGATGCTTATGAATAGTATTTTTGGTTTATATTGAATTGCAGAGATATTTTTACATCAAAATAGTAAAATTCTCCTTAAACACTGCACAAAATGTTTATAGGTAGTCATTTTGGTGTCATTCCCTCTGATGGTGTCATCTCATGAAATTTGCACCACCTGCATCTTCCAAATGATGCCACTAATCATCATTGCCAATACTAAGCATTACTAATCCCAAACCACTGTTTCTGCTTTATTTTTGTCTTCATTGAGTGTCTTTTTCCTCACTATGCTTTTTATATCATCAACAGAATCTAAACTTTAAACTCATTGAAGCAGAGGCATTTTTCCTAACATTACTCTGCAAAGACTCAAACAGCCCAACAGCTACACAAACTGATATAAATAAAGAAAAATGCCATATGCAGTATCCTTTTGAACAAAGGGATAACCCCCTTGAATATGATCTCTGGTCTTGAGAACCCCAGCTTTAGTTTTAAAAGCATTTAGCATTTTCTGCCCCAGAAATATCTGTGATAGATTCAACTTAGGGAAGGCAAGGCATACAACAATAACTCCTGATTTTAAGGACACCTGAAGAGAATGGACTTTCCCAAGTAAGCTAAATACATCTCACACAGCTAAATAATTGTATTTAAATGTTTGGCTCCTGATTTAAAGTGAGGAAACTTAGCAGCCCCTTGTTCAGAACCCTTCTACCTGAAGCTTAGTTTCTATTCAAATTTATTTTCTACTAGAGTAATTTGCACTCAGATAACAGAGGGAATTGTAAGAATTCCTGGTTCACTGCCAGTCAAATACCACCTCCCAGTGGACAAAGCCAATATGGACTATCACATACACCCACCCAGTAATCAGTAAAACACAAATAAATCTTTTGAAAGTTGGAAAAGTCTTGTACCAGAAGCCAGAAAGACTAATAACCTCAATAGTTTTTCTGTCTTACAAAACATAATCTAAAATTTCATTCACTCCATCTACCCTACCTCCTTGACCCAAGTCACAGATATTTACAAACGACTTCGCTGTCCTCTTACTAATAAATTATACTCTACTCTATGGTCTATTTTTTTAATAATAGTCTTATTTTCCCTAGACATTTAATCAAAATCTCACTGATATCAAGGTGACATAGATAGCTGATAAATAGTGTCAACATAACCTCAAACAGATTCTTTTTTTATTTATTCTCTTGCTTCATATGTTATTGTTTTCAGCCAACACTTTGAGGACGCCTGCCATGGATATCGGTGAAACATCAAGAGAGAATGCTTCTGGAACATGGCCATACAGCCTGGAAAACTCACAGCAACCCAGTAATTCTAACCATGAAAGCCTTTGACAACACATTAACACTATAGTTTCTTTAACTAATTCTCTATCAATATATTCTCTATTTTTTTTCATATGTTGACTATCTTTATTCTGGCAGTACACATATACAATAAATACTATAAGGTCTTTATCTGGTAGATTCTCATTTTGTCTTCAAATAAGGAGATAACAGTAATGCCCCTTTAGAGTGGACTTTCTATTCCTATTATTAAGCTTATCTGGGTTAAGATAAGACCTCTTCTCAAAACTTTAGTATCTTTGGACATAACAGTCACATATGGTTCCAATCTCCCAATGCTTCACATCCTCTCTAGCATAATTTCAATACTCCATTATTAATCCTGTGTAACTTGAGTGGATCTCATCTCCACAGAACTATTGCATCCATAATTATCAAGGAGTGAGGATAGATGGGTTTTGTCTCTGAATCCTTGATCTGGAATATATGCCACTCCTTGGCTGTTCTTACCAGGTAGCTTTTATGGAGAGGAAGTCTTGGACCTCTGAATAAACATTGGATTTCAAGGCCTTTGCTATGAATGTGGCTATCCCTACTCCTCAGAGGAACATTCGTCCTTGTTATATCACAGCATTGTCATATCTTATTTTAGCTTGCTGAGAGAAATGTGTCAAATGAATAGATTAAAAAATACACAGGGAGAGAAAGGGAGTTACACTGAGGTTCACCTGTTCTACAAGAAGACTAATGTGAGCTACAGCATTGATGTGACCTGAAAAGTGCATTGGTTCCTACATCACTGAATGAATAAATTTCATGCTGAACTATGCAGTCCAGGACCTCATCACATTGAGGTCACCATGGTTGTGGCAAGTCTGGTGGGGGGAACATGTCACCCCATGCCCTGCATTGCCTTATCTCATCTCATGGGAGGAAGTGTCACCATCCAGATTCCCCTTGTTGTTCTCTATGGAACACGGGAAATCTCCAGTGTTCCCGGTGTAACCTCTTATGACAGTTTGATCTCACTTTAGGCATGGAGCCCTCCCAGAAGTAGATCTACATCATGTGATGGGATCCAGCAGGCTCCATGCCTGAAGCAAGGTCAAACTGTCATAGGATGCACAATTTTGCCCATCTGATGAGATCACCAGACACATTGTTTAGGCAGCATTAGATACCCAGATGGCAAAATCAGCATATGATCAGATGATTTATTATAATTTATTATTATTATTATCTTTATTTATACCCCACCTTTCTCCCTGTGGGGACTCAAAGCAGCTAACACGCCATACTTGCCAATTTTAAAAGGTGCAATACAAAAATTAAAAAGCAATGAAAAAGTAATGTGATACCAAATCCAAAAGGTACCAAATCCATCTGAACCAATTTTACAATAATAAAAAATGTGCTGAGGATATGCATCCTTTTGCCATAAAATGCAATTTTCTAAGTCCTGCACTGAAGTGATTTCATATATTTTGATATGTGTATAATATTCTATTCCTAGCCAACAATGTGCTGCCATCTCAAATTCATTTTTCATTTTTGGATGGATTTGGTACCTTTTGGAAACAAACCCCATATCTCCCCCACTGCTGTCCCTGACTAGTCCACACAATCACCTTTGTTTTCATGATTGAGATCTTCGTGCAAATAGCTCCCCGCTGCTGGATTACTGAATGAAAGAATTTTGATTTCTGTTGGCAGCAGACATAAATAGTACTTTGCTCTTCGTATTAAACAAGTCAGGTCATTGCTTCTAGCTTGCCTGTTTGTTTGTTTGTTTGTTTGTTTGTTTGCTCACTTACAACACTTCTATTTTGCCGTTCAAACAGACCATCTTAAGATAGCTCAGAAAAGATTTGGAAATACCATCATTTTCTAGAAGTTAACAATTATGCTGACAAACAACATCATATAAAGTAGAGCCTCGCTTATCCAACCTTCGCTCATCCAACATTCTGTATTATCCAACGCAGTCTGCCTCCCATCCGGATCCACAGCTGTTTCAATGCATTGCAATGTTTTGGTGCTAAATTCATAAATACAGTAATTACTACATAATGTTACCATGTTTTGAACTGCTTTTTCTGTCAGTTTTTGTAAAACTGGTGCTTAATTTGTAAAATCATAACGTAATTTGACGTTTAATAGGCTTTTCCTTAATCCCTCCTTATTATCCAACATTTTCACTTATCCATTTATGTTGGATAATGAATTTAAAATTGCACCTCTCCCCCTAGACAGTTCATTTATTAAGGAACAAAAAAATTGGTCTTGCCTGCAACATCCACCTTTTCATTAATGCTGAAACAAAGAGGTATGTACATTACAGAATTCATCACTTCTTCTTTTCCCCGTTTAACCAATGTGATATTTTGACATATGTATGTGCTTTTGACACGTTGGTTATTATTATTATTATTATTATTATTATTATTATTATTGTTATTATTAGCCATAATATTCTATTATACATGCAATTCTACTCCATGCCAGCTTTCCAATATTAAATACTATTACTAAATAAATAAATAATGTAAATAAATCAGATCCCAAAGAAGAAAGAATCCAGAGAGCAGTAGGACAGTACATTCATATCCAATTCATAAAGAAGAATTTGGGATAACAAATTTGTTAGAGCCTTACTTTTGATGTACATTTCTTCTTCCTTCCCTTGTGCATAACATCCCAGTGGCCATAATCTTATGCATGAAAATACAGAATTAGCCCGTGCCTTTGGTTAATGAACAATGGGCCAACCATTGTTTGGCAGTTCTGCAGATCAGCTAGAAAGAATGTTACTTGTCAGTGAGTCCTCAAAGGTATGCTAAGAAAGTTGGAGCATAGTGACCTCTTTCCTACACCCAAAGCGGCTTTTTGTTTAATGCCAATACCACACACTTTCTTTTTGCATCTTTATATAATCTTATTGTGCAGAGAAAAAGAAAGAGAAGGCCAAGAAGGCCTTCCGGGGGCTACATCTCTTCCCCTTCCCTCATTTTTGGAATTTTAATATATTTTAACCAAATCCACATACACACACCCTCTCAGCACCCCCTAGGGATCATGAGAGGGGCATTTCTGCTTTGATGTTGCTTTAAGTTAGAAGTGACTTGAAGGCACACAACAACAAAGACAAGATGAGCAGGCAACCATATGAATGATGGAGGAGTTATTGGAAAGCAGTCTGATGTTAGCTGAAAGGAGCCAAAAAGGAGTTTTGATAAAATGGGCATGAGTCTGGGATTGGCAAAAAAAAAAAAAAGCCAATGGGATTTTGGCCTGCATCAATAGGAATATAGAATTCATGCTACCACTCTATTTTGCCTTGGTTAGACCACACCTGGAATACTGTGTCCAATTTTGGGCACCACCATTGAAGGGAGATCTTGACAAGCTGGAATGTGTCCAGAAGAGGGTGACTAAAATGATCAAGGGTCTGGAGAACAAGCCCTATGAGGAGCAGCTTAAAGAGCTGGGCATGTTTAGCCTGAAGAAGAGAAGGCTGAGAGGAGACATGATAGCCATGTATAAATATGTGAGGAGAAGTCATAGGGAGGAGGGAGCAAGCTTGTTTTCTTTTGCCCTGGAGACTAGGACGCGGAACAATGGCTTCAAACTACAACAAAGGAGATTCCATCTGAACAATAGGAAGAACTTCCTGACTGTGAGAGCTGTTTAGCAGTGGAACTCTCTGCCCCGGAGTGTGGTGGAGGCTCCTTCTTTGGAGGCTTTTAAACAGAGGCTGGATGGCCATCTTTCAGGGGTGCTTTGAATGCAATTTTCCTGCTTCTTGACAGGAGGTTGGGCTGGATGGCCCATGAGGTCTCTTCCAACTCTAGGATTCTATGATTCTATGCCAACTTGTAAGAGAAGGCATATGATGAGAGCTTTGATAGTTTGTCAACAAAATAAAATATTTATGTCTCAAAGCAGAAATGCTAAATCAGAAATACAACACTAATGATGGAAACAACCTCTCTTTGTCCTGTTGTGCTTCCAAATACAGAATCACAGAGCAGGACCTTATTAGAATCCACAGGTGAAAAAAGAAATAGGTTTTCATGTGCTATTGATGGTCACATTTTTAAAGAGATCTTTTGCCTTTTATAAAGCAGGATAAGGAAAAAAACTGTTTCAGGAATAAAATACAGCCATTAATAAGCACTGGTTTTGACCTATAAAACCCTATATAATTCTGGACCAGTGTACCTGTCTGAGCATATCTCCTTCTACGTCCCACCTAGGAGTTTAAGATCTTCTGGGGAGGCCCTACTCTCGGCCCCGCCTTTGTCACAAATGCGCTTGGTGGGGATGATGGACAGGGCCTTTTTGGTGATGGCCTCCCACCTGTGGAATTCGCTCCCTGGGGAAATTAGGTTATCCTCATCCCTCCTTTCCTTTAGAAAGAAGTTAAAAACATGGATGTTGGACCAGGCTTTTGGGTAACTATGTGGACTGTGACAATGACAATGATGATAATTGCTATGGTAATGGACTATGGACAAGCTTGATGGAGTCTCCAACTACAGAATTTGGCTAGATAATGGCCACCAGACTGGTATATTTTAGTATATTTTAATTGTATTGACTTAATGTTTTTAACTATATATAATTATTGTTTCTGTTTTTTATTTTATTATGTGTACCTGGAGGCATCGAGCCCCGAGTCCCCCCCCCCCCCCCCGGGGGGTTGAGAAGGGCGGGGTAAAAATACCTGAAATAATTTTTTTTAAAAATATCTGATCCTTTGTTTAAAAAAAGAGAGAGATCTGATCCTTCTTTTCCATGTACAAATACTAAAGGGGTCTACATCCAAACTCTTAAAGAATTCCCAGTCTTTGAAGAACATTCAGTGACCATATTAAGCCCCTGAGCAATAAGTGTAGGTCTTGTCTGTTGGCATCTTTGAGCTTCCACAATCATCACAGTGGTAATACTGCTGCAAATTGAAAGAATCAGTGACACTGATAGGAAAGCGTTCTGATACCAATGAGGGAGATATTTCCACTGAGCATAATTACAGACCCCAGTCATAATGTAGACAAAGCACTGTCTGGAAAGATAAGCATTTACAAAGGTTTCTGATGAATGCTTTTCAGACCACCCATTTTAATGTTTTGCAAAATTCACACATGGTTCTATGGAGCCACCAAGTGGACAACATGAGAGCGAATCTTGAAATGAAATATTTTTTAAAATACAGGATAAATCTTGGTCCTGGTTTAGACACCAAGTGAATAAGCACAGAAATGCCTATTTTCTCCATAGTGGAGAGAAAACTGTGGAAATTATTTGCCTTCAGTTAAAAGGATCAAATAGTTTAATATTAACATCCAAGCCAGTGTAAGCATTAGAGCAGATGCAAGAGGGCTGTAGATGTGGCAACCAGGAGGGAAATAAGGCAAGGTAGAAATCCATTCCTTGGATCTTGCATGTTTTTCCAGCCTTCTTTTTCCGCTGCTTCACAATGTTTGGAAAGGTACAACCAGTAATGTGATGCACTAACAATATTCTAACCAGTGTGACAATACGACAGATCCAGATTATCTGCTTTGATTATATTAGTCTACACTGCCATATAATCCAGTTCAAAGCAGACAATCTGGATTCAGAAACGGGATTATATGGCAGTGTAGATGGGGCCTCAATGTTTTGAATAATCACAGAACGTTCCTTACTGCTGACAATGCTCGATGGGGCAGGTAGGTTGTAGGACAGAATTGAGGGCCAAACCAGTGGAAGGTCAAATGTTCTCTTCGGCCCCATCTACATTACTATATAATCCAGTTTTTGAATCCAGATTATCTGCTTTGAGGTAGATTATATGGATCCACACGGGCATATGATCCAGTTCAAAGCAGATAATCTCGATTCAGAAACTGATTTATATAGCAATGTACATCCAGCCTTCCTTTACAACATACTATCTCCAATGTTCTACAGTTTTAGAAAATTTGAGCACTGTGGGACAATGTTCTTTCTGAGTTTCACACATGCCCCTTCTACACTGTCATATAAAATCCGGATTATCTGCTCTGAACTGGATTATATGCCCATGTGGCTACAGATGCACTGAATATGATAGTTCTCTAGTGTAACTCTCATTCATTTCTATGGGTCTTATAGATTGATTTTTCTTGTGTCTTCCCATTGCTGTTTTGTGAACATGTTGATTGCTTGAAAGCTTTCCAAGGAATGTGTACGGTATGCAAATCCAGGTATTTGGAGCTGGACTAAATGGTAAGGCAGTATTACTTATTAACAGTTTCAAAATAAATTTTAAAAATAGTTCAAATGATGAATACTGGTTTTTTTAGTTGTTGAAGTGACACATTTTAAAATTATCGATATATATCGATAATTTGTATGATTGTATATTGATGCCATGGTTTTTAATTGTTTTATGATGTTAAGAATTGAATTTTTGCTACTGTAAACTGCTTTGAGTCACCCGAGGGCTGAGAAAAGCGGTATATACACGGATTGTGTGTGTGTGTGTGTGTGTGTGTATACACACACACCAAACACACACACATACAAATCAGGATATAATTTTAATTTCTTAATGTGTTCCAAGCTGATGGGCAACAGAAATACTACAGAAGGGGAACATTGCACAAAGGGACAGATGTGCATCAGTCCTATTGTCTGTTGGGATACCAGCTAAGGAGTACCAATTTGCATTAAGCCACTCTTGTTGCATCTTTCAAAAATGTAATATTAGATGCAATGTTGTTAGTGACACACCCAGATGTAATTGAGCATTATGCCTGTGTATGTAACTACAACTCGCATATGTTAAGGTCTATTTTCCGCCAAGAGCGCCTCAAGAGCGCCCCTGGGCAAAATCAACTATACTGCAAATGCTTACTTTGCGTAATGGGTTGAGCCGCCCCTGCAAACAGTTAACAACAATAAAAAATAGAACAATTGACCAACCTTGACTAAAAATTATAACATATAACACAGTAAGGCCTCACAAGTAACACCTTAATCAGTTAAGCTATTAAAATCTTTGTAAAATATAAAAATATAGGAATCTATTTAAATAAAAACGTAATGTTTGTTTGTGGGATGAATTGGCACCAAATTTGGACACAATACACCTATCAGGCCAACAAGTGACCATCACTCATAAAAACACTCGAAAACACAGCGGAAGAGACTTAAGAGCCAAAAAATAAAAAAATACCTTACAACGCATGTACATAACCACATATTTACAAATATACACAATTATACACACACAAAACACATATACACAGACTGGGCCACAGCAACACGTGGCAGGGGAGGGCTAGTATAACATGCACATATATATCTTCAATAAGAAAGAATTTGCTGTCAACATCATCAGACAGGTTAGACTCATCTTCCTCTCCATAAGCTAGAGTACACAATAAAGTTTTTAGTTGTTTTTTGAAGGAGAGGAGAGAAGGGGCTGTTCTTTAGGGAGGGAGTTCCAGAGGAAAGGGGCGATCATGGAGAAGGCTCCCTGTCTCTTTCCTACCAGCCGTGCTTGAGATGGGGGGTGGGACTGAGAGAAGAGACCCCCTCCCCAGTTGATCACAGTGTCCAGGTGGGTTTGTAGTTAGGGATGCAATTTGTCTAATAGTCTGGCACCAAATCATTTAATGAAAGCCATGATGGAGAATTCTGACCATTGTTTCTATGCTCTGTTGCTAGATAGCATGTGAATTTTCAGGGCATCCATACCATGATGTATATGGGCTTAACAAGAAATAAAGAAATATTGCAGGAATAAGCAAAAACAAAAACTGAGAAGAGTTGGAGAGAAGAATGAAAGAAGATTGGAAGGGCATGGGGTTGAAGAAAAGAAACAAGGTGTCACCATAAAGGTCACAGGCAATTGAAATATCTAGTGACTTCAGACTTTCATATGGAAACCATTGCTGACACATAACTTTTATGAAAACCAGGCTCACAGAAATGAGAAATACACATTGAAGCTAGAAGAGTTGGAAGACCTGGCTAGAAAATATTGTGGCATCCAGATACTGAGATGCTGACATCTTGCTTTCCTGTTTTAAATTACAATGGAGAGTGAAACTTCTAGAAAGATATCGGTACCATATGTGGTTAATACTACACTACCCATGCTTAAATTAATCCCTGCACAAATTGTGTTCTCTTTTCCAGTGTAATGAATGTACCCCAGAACTGTCTTTCATCCTGTATAGTGGACCAATACAAATTATTTGGATTCTCTCAAAATCAACAATACAATGGTGTTTTGCATGTGTGGGTCCTCTTATTTGTCTTGATGAATTCTACCTCCCTGAGCCATACTTAAGTCATAAAGTGAGTAACCTCTTAGAATTTGTGCAATTTCTTAACAAGCTTGTCCTCTGAAGGACTAACTCAGGACAGACCTACACTGCCATATAATCCAGTTGAAATCAGATAATCTGGATTACCCTGGAGCCCAGGTGTCGACAGTGGCCAAGAGTGCCTTTGCACAATTAAAACTTGGGCACCAGCTGTGCCCATACATTGAGACTTCAGCTCTGGCCATTGTAGTCCACGCCTTAGTCACATCCCAACTGGACTACTACAATGCTGTCTTCGTGGGGTGCCTCTGAAGATAGTTCAGAAACTTTAATTGGTTCAGAGATTGGCAGCCAGGTTACTAACCGAAGCACCGCACAGGGAGCATACTACTCCAATCTTGTGGCAGCTCCACTGGCTACAGGCTTGCTTAAGGGCTAAATACAAATTGCTGGTTATCACCTACAAAGCCCTAAACAGTTTGGGCCCAGACTATTTGAGGTACCACATCTCCACTTATAAACCCACGCAGTTGTTACGATCTTCAGAGGGGGCCCTCTTCTCGGTCCCACCCCCATCCAAAGCACGGCTGATGGGGATGAGAGAGAGAGGGCCTTTTCCATGATCATTCCTTCTCTCTGGAACTCTCTTCCTATGGAGGCTAAAACTGTCCCTTCACTCCTCTCCTTTAAAAAGCTATTAAAACATATCTGCATACAGGCCCATAGCCAGGATTTTGATTCGGGGGGGGGGGGGCTGAGTTTGATTCGGGGGGGAGGGGCTGAGTCTGAGTGACAGAGGGTCTACCCTAGCAAACCTTTTGTATCATTACCCCAATACCCCCATGCATATGGGATATATTGAGTATGGTGATCAGATCATGATATGAATAAACATAACAGTTTAAATAATGCACCAGTAAGGCCTTTTCGCGAGACACCATGAGAATTTGGGGGGGGGGGGCTGAAGCCCCCGAGCCCCCCCCCCCCCCCCTCGGCCTTTTGGGCAACCCTACGATTGACATAGCCTACCTACCTGCATACATGAACTTATGGAGAGGAAGTTGAGTAACATTTCATGGCCCCTATCCGACTTATCCATCTATCTGTAGTGTCACTTTTCATTTTATGTTCTTCGATTTCATGCTCCTTTTAAAAAACAGAACATAACTGCTTAATGCATTTGATGAGGCCATAGTTTATTTGCTTATCAAGGGCTGTTTTTATCTGTTTTTAATTTTATTTAAATGTTAACTTAAGATGTTTCATATTGTATGGGACACTGAATGTCTACCTTTTTTGGAAGCTGCCACCTGAGTCCCTTAGGAGAGAGAGGGCAGATTAGAGATAAAGTTGTTGTTGTTGTTATTGTTGTTGTTATTATTATTATTATTATTATTATTATTATTATTATTATTAGATGGGGCCTCAGCTATGTCTTTCAATTCTATTTGGTAGGATGATACTGGCTGGATAGGCCTGCCACAAGAGTTAGGTAAAGTATAGCTGAAAAAGCCATAGAAAAGCACTTAGGACCCTTCTACACAGCCCTATATCCCAGAATATCAAGGCAGAAAATCCCACAATATCTGCTTTAAACTGGGTTATGAGTTCACACTCAGATAATGTGGAATGTTTTGCCTTGATATTCTGGGATATTGGGCTGTGTGGAAGGGCCCTTAATATGGGCATGACAGAACTATGCAGCTTTAGATGTTGTACACGACCATAGATGTTGAGGATCATATAGCACTCCAAATGCTACTGAATTTCAACCCTTAGTATTCCTTCCCATGGGTTATGCAGGATGGGGCAGGTGAAGCAGCAGGTTAGCAACATCTGCTTCCAGGAATCATACCTCGGACTTATCTTACACTGACAGAATCACAGCCCTGAGCACGTGTTCTCTTTTAACAATAGAGGATCTCACACTTCTTTTCTCAATGGGGAAACAAGTATTTTTCCCCATGCAGCCCAGGCAAGCTAATGAAAGCCAGGCTCATTTTCATTTTAGAAAAAGCAATTTTCCTAAATGGTGTCCTGCTAATAGTGCCTGATCACATCTAAGCCCCACAGCAAATGAGTCTTAATCCAGTTTGTCTGTGCCGCGTTACCTGAGGGAAATAATAGCAATCCTTTCTTTCTGCTTGCAAACTGTTCACAGGGACTCCTCCAATATATATTAATCCCACCATTTATCTTTGTCAATGGAGAACAAAAAATAATTTGTGCAAGAGTAAACAGATGAGCAGACAGGAAGGGAGCTCTGTTTTATTAAACAGAGAAAAGCAGGTGTTCCCACAGCCAACCTTGTTTTTATTGCAAAATCTGAGAAATCCTCCTCCTCCATCTAGGCACGACAAGCCAAGGATACAGTCATTCTGCAGGCTAAGGAGAAAGAGCATTGCAACAGCACCGGAGAGTAGATGAGCAAGATAATTCATGACTTCTGTCTTTACATATTTCAGAAAAGATCTTACATTTAAGACACATACAAATCAGGATATTGTCAAAGGCTTTCATGGCCAAAATCACTGGGTTGCTGTAAGTTTTTCAGGCTATATGGCCATGTTCCAGAAGAATTCTCTCCTGACGTTTCACCTGCATCTGTGGCAAGCATCCTCGGATGTTGTGAGGTCTCACAGTCTCCGAGGATGCCTGCCATTGATGCAGGTGAAACGTCAGGAGGGAATGCTTCTGGAACATGTCCATACAGCCTGAAAAACTTACAACATATACATTGCACAACACATATCTATACCCTTTATTCATATATCCAGAATTATTTGTGATTGTTCAAATGATCTCTGAATTGAATTCAGCACATTCACATGCATTATGGGGTAGCTCCTTTCTTTCTTTTTTAAAAATGCGGTCCAATATGGTTTAGGTGCTGTGTGCCAGAAATCTCACAGCTTCCTATTCACTGTTTGGCTGAATTAATGCTGCCTGGCAAGTCTTCAGACAAAACAGCAATCTTGATGGCACAGATGTTGCGGAAGGAAAAAAGGACTAGTTTTCGTAACACGTTCATTTTGAGGTGTACAGGAAGTAGAGGGAAACAAGGATGAAACAAATCCATATCTCTGCTCAGACTGTATGCAAAGATAGAGATGAATACATGAGGAGGAGAGCATGAAGTGATGCTTTCCCTCTCTCACATGAAACCATAGAATTGGAAATTACCCCTAGTCCAAACTGCTGTCATTCAGGAACACAACAAAAGAACTCCAGACTGTTGGTCATTCAAACTTAATTTTAAAATCTCCAAATTAAGAGAGTTCATCAGTTTCTGAGGCCACTTCCACACAGCTGTATAAAATCCACATTGAACTGGACGATATGGCAGTGTGGTCTCAGATAATCCAGTTCAAAGCAGATACTGTGGCCTTGATATTCTGGGTTATATGGATGTGTGGAAGGGCCCCAAGACAGTCTATTCCACTGTTGATCTGCTTTTACAGTCAACATGTTCTTCCTAATGTGTCCTCATCACAGGGCCCTTCCACACAGCCATATAAACCAGAATATCAAGGCAGAAAATCCCACAATATCTGCTTTGGACTAGGTTATCTGAGTCCACACTGCCATATATTCCATCTCAAAGCGGATAATATGGGATTTTATTCAGCTGTGTGGAAGGGGCCTAATAGGATAAGTAATAGTATAGTTTGGCCATAGGATGAATTCAGACACCATCAATGTAGCAAAAAAGGAGAATAAATAAGCAGTGGGGAAAATGTAAATAAAGAGTTCTGGGAAGGATATGTTAATGCAGTGATTATGGGGGACACTATGGAAGAAACCAACACTCTTTAATGGAGAAAACTAAGGACTTTGTAAAAATACAACCCCTATCTTCCATAGCATTGAGCCATGGCAGTTAAAGAATTGTCAAACTGCATTAATTCTGGAGTGTAGATGTACCTTTAAGTTTTTATAGCCAATTTTATCCATGTTTGAAGCCTTTGATACTGAAAAATCTATAGACAGGATCTCTTTTCATAGCAAATCAAACCAAAATGTTCCCCCTTCCATTTCAGATTTAAACCCACATAATATTTTTGTGACTCAAAAATTCAAAATATGTCAGATATGAAAGTGAATTTTTGTGAACTCACTATACCCTTTTTATTTTTTATTTACTTACGTGTCCTGAGATCTATTGAAACATATGTTAAAATATCTTAAAATTACAATAGATCTCTAGGTGTGGCTGCCCCAGAAGAGCGCCTGGAAACTTCAGCTGGTTCAAAGATCAGCAGCTAGTTGCCAGTTTGTTTCTGGGTGCAATTCAAGGTGCTGGCTTTAGCCTATAAAGCCCTAAATGGTTTGGGCCCAGCCTACTTGAAGAACTGAAGAACCGAAGAAGAAGAAGAAGAAGAAGAAGAAGAAGAAGAAGAAGAAGAAGAAGAAGAAGAACTTTATAATAATATTAACAAGACTTTATTCATTCTTATATCCTGCGACCATCTCCCTGAATGGGCTCAGGAAGTATCTCCTCCTGCCAGCCCGCTTGTGCCCTGAGATCACCAGGAGAGACTCTTCTCTCAGCCCCACCACCATTGCAAGCACGGTTGGTGGGAACGAGATAGAGGGTATTTTCAGAGGTGGCCCCATGTCTCTGGAACTCCCTTCCTAGAGAGGTACGATCCCTCCTTGTTGGCTTTTCGATCTCAAATTAAGACCTTCCTGTGGAACCAGGCCTTCCCAGATGAATTATGATAGATAACTACCAGTTAGCAGCCAGTAATATCTACCTCTTAAATGCTATATTGGACCTGGCAATGTGACATGGCCCAATGAAAATTGAGACTTTTTAGGATCTTGGATATAACCTTGTTTTACGAATAACCTCGGTAGTCTGAGGTTAGGGAATTTTTAATAGTATATGTTGTAAGTTATTAATTTATTGTTTATGATTTATGTAATTGGGTATTTGTGTTAGTTGTTTTGTCTTGTTAAATGTGTGTTTTATGTAAATTTGTTTTTAATCCACTGTACGCCGCTTTGAGTCCCACCCATGGGAGAAAAGTGGAATAAAAATAAATAAATTATTGTTGCTGTTGTTGTTGCTGCTATTGTTGTTGTTGTTGTTATTTAATGCCTAGTTCTAGAAAAGATGTGCCTCTGTTGTCGATGTATGGAAAAAGGCACAACAAATTGTTTCTGAAAAGCACATAGACTACAAGAATATGTTTTGGAAATATAAGCTATGCAAGATAACCCCACCAGATGGCAGCATCAGGCATCTAGAGTACTTCTGAAATAGAGAAACTCCAATAGACTTGAAGATTATCTTTGTTATATGTTCTTGAGAATACAATATGAACACATGACTCCATAAAAGCTAACTTCCATATTTTCACAGAATCATAGAGAACTGTTCCCAAGCCACCTGAACAATGAAGGATCCCTTCATAGTTCTTATTCTCTAGACTTTTCCTACAAAAAACTGTATGCCGTAAATAACCAGAAAAAGGCTTGGGGTAAGATGTTTCCCTGGTGCAGAGAAGCTGGGCTATGCATTCACTTGTCACCACATTCAGCACTCCTGATGGGGTCTCATCCTTTGAAATTTCAAGATGGATAGAGTATATATTCTGTATGAAGGCAGAAACATGTTCAAAATGTGGCACTAACTCAGATTTCAGCCTTCAGAGAATGTCAGTATTTGTTTGTTTTTATTAAAACCCAAATCAAAGTTTGAAAGGCATAGTGGATGGAAAAAAAACCATATGGGTAGGATCGCATGAAGATTTCAGCGGAGACAAAATAAGATTTTTAGTGGTTGGAAGAGCAGGTCATTCATGCTCAACACTGTTTCATATCCAGCCAACAACCCAACAAAAAGTATAATGACTAAAGAATCATTCTTTAAAAAGCATTTTGTGCAAATGTCCTTTATTTGCATAATCTATGCAGTTCACTCATTATTCCTTGAGTATAACTTGGATTGCCTGATAGAGGTCTGCTATTGTATCAAACCACAAAATATGCACAAGTCCGGTCTTGGTTTATGCTCAGTATGAGGAGTGAGGCATGGGTAGCTTTTAGATATTTGTGTATTGGCTACTGCATGAAAAATCCAAATGTTAATACCCTCAAACTTACTATCCCCCCCCCAAAAAAGGGGGGAGTGTTGAAAAGTATAAATTGGCAAGCTTTACCTACACTCAAGTTCCAGAATTGTTTCATTCCCAATCGCTAGCACAAAATAATATGCATGCACACTATTGCCCATTGGAAATATTGAGATTGGGAATATACATATAAATAGATATTTTCATAATACTCCCTCCTCAACAAAGTCGCAGCTAGAAAGCCAAGAATAGACAAATATGTATTTTCAAAACCAAAACACCGTCCTGATATCTCCAAGAAACTGCATGAGTTCATAGGAATTATTTCCAAATTTTTCCATTTAAAGCATGTATTTCTTCAAGACGGCTGCATAGAACGACAGTCCTTCCAATTTGAATTTAATGCATGACATGCAGGAAAGGGGATTGGGAGGGAGGAAAGGAATACATTTCTTCTGGACATGCTTACTCATCCAGTTTTCAGTCACAGTTTATTAAGGGTCTATAATATCATCCAGCACTCTCTGAGTACCGCTATTTGCTTCCAGCAAACTAGTTTCAGTGAAGTTGCCCCTTCACCCATCACACATGGCTTCCTCCACACAGTGGTGGGCTCATGTGGTCCAAAGATCCATCAGCCGAGAGTGTCTGAATGGCATCTGGATCACCCCCAGCTCTCAGTGCAGTTCATTCAGGATCAGTTAAACGTTTTGAGAGACTCTGTGTGCTCTGAACTCTCTGCTGTGGGTAACCCACAGTTGCTAATATTTTTTCTAGTAAATTTCAGTCTTTTGAATCACTTCGTATGTAAACATTAAGGAGAGGGAAAAACACACATTGCATGTCATTCCATGTGGCCAGTGCTCTAAATTAAAACCAGGCAAGTCTATATGCTAGCACAAAGAACCCCTGAGCTTCTGTTGCAGAATCAAGAGGATGGAGCCTATTCTAATGTAGTTGTCCCAAAACAATGATCAGGTTTCTCTTGAGGCCAGCATGTGACCGACGATAACTGAATGAGGGGCTCAAAGCTTCCACACTAAGAATTACACTATATATCTTTGATTAAGGGCCTAAAGGCACCAGAACCCACCTGATCTCAGAGGCCAAGAAGGATCAGCCCTGGTTAGTTCTTGGATGGGAGACTGCTGTAGGCTATATTTCAGAGGAAGGGACTGGGAAAACCACCTCTGAGTAGTCCTTGCCTAAGAAAACCCTATGAAATTCATGAGGCCAACTTGAGAGCACATACACAGGCATTCCTTCGATTAATACAACTGTGCAAGAGCAATTGTGACCTTATCCCTTGCTTTTAGCATTTTCATATGCATTATGTTTGCCCTCTGTGACAGACAAGATGTGGTCAACATAGAACAGGGCTAGATATGCTCTGGAGTGCAGTTGAAGATGGGTCAGCTTACTGTAAGACTCTCTTGGCCACTCTGGATCATTGACATAATTTGGCCCATGCAGATGGCCCTTAGCCTGTTAGATGCTACATGAAGTACTAATTGTTCATACAAATATAGAATCATAGATTTGGAAGTGACACAACTAAAGTGACACACTCTTGGAAAATGGCTATCCAACTTTTGTTTAAAGTCTTCCAAAGAAGGAAAGTCTAGCTCACATTCCACGAATATATTCTACTGTTAAAACAGCTCTTATAGCCAAGTTCTTTGTAATGTCTTTTTTCTTGTAATTTGAATCCAATTATATGTGTTCTAATTTTCTGGAGAAACAGAAAAAAGCTCACTTGTGGCATTGCTTTCAAATGTTTTAATATGGCTAGTTAAATCTGAAAACTTGGCTCTTCTGATGTGCCTTTGGAGAGTGACCCTTGTCCCATTTCTGTCTACAGTGTTGCCCCTATGATGCACTTTCCCCCGACCTAAACTGAAAGCCTAACCCCATGGTTCATCCTTTTTGGGCTCCCCTCAATCACACTTTTTTCTATTCCTACCTCATCCAGGGTTTTATCATTTTAACTTGTCCATTTGGCCTGCCAATTGTGTTTGATTTTATATTATGTTAATTTGCTTGGTTTATTTTATTTTGCTACTTTATGTATTGTATTCTGATGTAATTTCTGTTGTCTATATTTTGTATTTTATTTCGCTGTATTGTATCTTTGGGCTTGGCCTCATGTTAGCTGCCCTGAGTCCCCCTCGGGGAGATGGTGGTGGAGTATAAATAAAGATGATGGTGATTATTATTATTATTATTATTATTATTATTATTATTATTATTACTATGGATGCCTCATCTTGGACATGAGTATCATTTTAGATTGTTATAACAGAGTGTCTTGGAGGTCTCACATTCACTTTTGCTACTATGAATCAAAGTTCACTTGATACAGTTAACAACAACAACAACACATTATCACACATACAGACATCTGCTCAAGGCACAATTAGCTGAAAACCAGGGGTGGCAAACTTGCTTCTAACTATAATTTATCTTTATCTTTGTTTTATTTTGTTTTGCATTTTAAAGCAAAATGGCTATTTAGATGTAATACTTAACTTGTTCATGTAATTATTTTGCCAGCTTCATTCTAATATTTCTGGACAGAGGCAACTCCAGTTTACCCTAACACCAAGAGTTGGGTTAGGTTGTATGATGACCGGCCCACCCATTGTACTTGACAGCTGATCCGTGTTTTTGGTTCATGTTCAGCCAGGGGCGGCTCAACCCATTACGCAAAGTAAGCATTTGCAGTATAGTTGATTTTGCCCAGGGGTGCTCTTGAGGCACTCTTGGGGGGAAATAGACCTTGACATATGCGAGTTGTAGTTACTGGGATGTATAGTTCACCTACAATCAAAGAGCATGCTGAATTTCACCAATGATGGAGTTGAACCAAATATGGCACACAGAACTCCCACGACGAACAGAAAATATATATCAGTGATTGGTTGGGGGGGTGGGGTGAGGGGTGCCAAAATATTGTTTGCTTACTGTTGAAAATTACCTAGGGCCGCCTCTGTGTTCAACATTCTTATCAACACACTATCTGATAGTTTGAAACTGGCAGGTAGACTATGTGGGTCTTGTCATTAAACCCCACCTTGGTCCATGGGTCTTTACACAGCCAAACCCCACAGGTGCCATGGAGCCTGCACATTCCTATAGAGGATTCAGAATTTCTTTTGCACCTTTGATTTAACTGGTGATAATAAACAACTCAAGCTCGTCTGTTTATTTGGATAATGCAACCTGTCAAGACACCTGCATCCTTCATACCATCTCAACCAATTCCCAGATGGCTCCGAAGGCAACTACTGCCCTGAAAAAACGTTAGGCGCGGGACCCCTATAAAAAGGAACAGGAGACTTCAGCTAGAGGAGAAAGAGGAGATTGTCTCCTGGGTTTCTGTGGTGCTCCATGACAGGTATGGCATGCAGAATTTCCATATAGTAACTCTCTGTTCACCACTTGTCTAAATAGTAATAAATCACTAACAAATTCCTGGTTCGGTTTGGGAGGTTTGGACTTCAAAGCCAAAGTCTTCAGAGTCACAAACAGGAACCTTTTATTAACTGTGGAAGGGGGGAAAGTTTTACTTTATTTTAAATCGTGCTTGTTGCTTATTTGGTTAAAACCCACATTGTTAATAAACAAAACACACTCTCTTTAAGATCACATGCCATTTCTCAAACACAACTGTTACGCACCGAAGTTACTTGCTAGGGCCCACATTTCTCCCAAATGTGTGAAGCTGGCAAGCCAGGCTGTTTTCATTCATGTTAATTGTTTGTTTATCTCTGGGGTCTTGAAACATTGACACTAGATCGGAGACACCAGATACACAAATATTTTCCATCAGTTTGATATTCGTGCGGAGTTCAAAATGGAGCTTTCTTTGTACACTAAAAAAATTATGAGACATTCTTTTAAAGCCCCAAACCAGAGCATAAATTGTTCTGTCAAAAACCACATTTCTGAAAATGTACTGCTTTTTTCTTTACTGTTTCTCTTCAACTAAATCCAAATGAGCTGTACCACTGACAGAATTGCTTTTAAAGCTTTCGTTTTTTCAGCGCCTACATTTATTTGAATATAAGTTACTTTTTCAGTACAGGGAAAAAAAAGGAAAAACACATTAGACCACTAAAACTATAGCATTAAAATACAAATGTCAGATCCACTGTCTTCAGCTGGAATTGTCATTTCCTGAAAGCTTGACCCGACTATCAGATGTCTGACTCTTTTAGGAATCAAGGTGAAGAAGAATAAACATCCAAACCTTAAAAAAAAAAGGCTGACTAAAATGCTTAAAAGCTGAGAGCAGATCAGTCAGCTGCTAACCAAGCAACAAGGTTTGGAAAACTCATCATCGGGAATGTTGCCAGCAGTCATGGGTGGTCACTAACAAAAGAAGCCTCCAAACAAATGATTTTACATGATGTGATTTGGATCTGTTTTACTACATGGGCAGAATGGAATAACTGTCACTGTCCTGCTGAAAGATCAAATTATAGCGAGGTAATAAGAAACTGTTCCACACAAGCCACATAAAACACAGATGAACAGATTTCTCTTGTTTTGGTAAATGGTGAATGTATCACAGCCATAGGCTTAGAAAGTGAAACGGAGTTAAGCAATCTCTGTGAACCAGTTTAAATGGATTTTTAGTAACGTCAGATTCTAAAACTTGTGTGGCTAATTTATGTAGTATTTGCATTGTATGAAATGTAGTTCTATAAGTATAGATAAATGCATGTGTGTGTTATGATAAATGTTAAAATGTGGTCCGTTTTTACATATACTGAGAGAATATTGTATTAGAAAGAATTGTGTTTCTTACAGAGTGGGATCCAAGGCGGCTCCCAAAGAAAGTCAATCAAAAAGTCTTAGCAATTAAAAAAATGTAAAAACAAATAAAAATCCCTACATAAAAGAGTATAAAATCATTTAGAAGACAGATAAAAGCTAAAATGATTCAATGAAAAAGTAGTCAAATAAACACAAATAAAGTGAAAACATGTTCTGAAGTTATTTTGTAATCATAATCACTCCATATCCAACCCTTAAGCTTCAGTCCTATACTCACCATGGACAAAGCTTTACTAGACATCTAAGGCCCCATCTATACTACTATAGTATAGCAGTGTACAGAGAGCATAGAACTCCCCTGTTGCATCAGCTTCACTGGCTGCTAGTCTGCTACTAAGCACAATTCAAAGTGCTTGCTTTAGCCTATAGGTTCCAGACTAGCTTACCTGTCCCAACGTATCTCCCTCTATGATCCACCTCAGAGGCTAAGATCTTTGGGGGAGGCCCTGCCCTCAGTTCCACTCCCCTCACAAGTGGGACTGGTGAGGATGAGAGACAGGGCCTTATCAGTGGTGGCCTCTCGTCTATAGAACCCCCTCCCCAGTTAAATTGGATCGCTCCCCTCCCTCCTGGCCTTCAGAAAAAAACCTAAAAACATGACCCTAAATTGTTGGTTAATGTGATGATTTAACTGGTAGGTTTTAATGTTGTAATGTGTTTGTTTATTTATCAATGACTAGCTGTCCCCTGCCACTCGTTGCTGTGGCCCAATTTGTGTATATGTGTTTTGTGTGTGTGTGTGTTTGTGTATATATGTGGTTTTGCACATACGTTGTAATGTATTTTTTTTTTGTTTTTTGGCGTTTTAAGTCTCTTCTGCTGTGTTTTTCAGTATTTTTATGAGTGATTGTCACTCATTGGCCTGATAGGTGAATTGTGTCCAAATTTGGTGTCAATTCATCCAGTGGTTTTTGAGTTATGTTAATCCCACATTTATATAGATATGTGTACATGCAGCATCAATCTGTTGCCTTTATAAGGCCATCTTGAGTCCCCTTCAGGGTTGAAAAAGATGGGATATCAGTGTGGCAAATAAATAAATAATAAATATATAATATATAATATAATGAAATTTGAAACAGCATTATATGACAGTGTAGAAAGATTCTGAATGGATGTGATAGAACTGCACCGCTGCTTTGTATGCATGTAGCTGCCTTTACTAACACTCTGTTACCCTTGTCTCTCTCCACAACCCTTCTTCTCATGTTCTTCTCCATTGCAAACATTTCTCTTGAATGCTCCTTTGGGACTGCAGTCCATCCTGCTTGCTTGTACATTGATGGAATACCAAGTTACAAAAGTTATTTTATCAATCATTAAAGCAATCCTTGTGGCAAGAATATTTCTGTCATCTACCACTAAACCTCAACACCAACAAAGCCAGTTTAATAACCAA
Source organism: Anolis sagrei ordinatus (assembly GCF_025583915.1). Classification (NCBI taxonomy): domain Eukaryota; kingdom Metazoa; phylum Chordata; class Lepidosauria; order Squamata; family Anolidae; genus Anolis; species Anolis sagrei. The sequence continues at coordinate 111,166,836 of NW_026847438.1, forward strand.
CTATCCTTACTTTCTTAATTTGTAAGTAAAGGATTTTGATATCCTTTGTTCAATACTATAAATAAATATTGAAAATATGTCCCATTACTTGATCTGCTTCTGGTACTAAATAGCACATCTCGAGAAACAGAGGTTACTTTTAATACACTAATTCAGTACTCTCGTTTCCAACATTTACTGGTAAGGCCAGAATTACCAGGATTGCGTGGGGAAAAAAATCAACATCTGATTTTTCCTCTACACATTACACACCACATGAAAGGGATTCCTACTTGTCCCTTAAAGTACAAAATAATATACAGTATTAAATTGGTCCTTAACTTCATGAAATTGCTTGTCTTTAACTCTATATATTTTCCCTACCCCATCATTGCAGACGATTCATAGATCAAACCTAGGCTGTCCCTGAAGAAGGACAAGGGCTTCCTAAGACAAGAAAAGGAAACAAATGTGTTGTTGTTCCTTGCACTGAAAATGTTGAAATCTGATGGCTTTTATCATCTGATTAGTTGGCTGAATTCCCATGGATCAGTGGTTCTCAACCTGGGGTCCCCAGATGTTTTTGGCCTTCAATTCCCGGAAATCCTAACAGTTGATAAACTGGCTAGGATTTCTGGGAGTTGTAAGCCAAAAACATCTGGGGACCCCAGGTTGAGAACCACTGCCATGGATAATTCTTTGGGAGTAAGCCCCACTGAAGATATTGAGAGTAGAAGGTATAGAACTGGTATGGAAGAAGATGTGCTAAGATATGACAAAGAAGAGTTAACAGCTTGTAACTACCAACATCCTGAGGAAACAGGGAATATGGTAGCAATAGGAAAATATTGGACAACAGACAATGTGGACAATAAGGATATGTACTGTGAAAATAATTTTAGGAAAGTTCAGAGGCAGCGAACTAACCTCTTTCCCAGATCATTAAATCCAGGAGATGTTTTGCCTCGTGAACTGACTCCTTTCTGAGGGCCAACTCCAAGATATAGTGGCCACTGTTCAGCATTAAGAACTTTGCAACCAGAAGAGACACTTACTTCAAAACACAGGTGAGATCTATACTATTCAAGTATTAATGTTTCTTTTATTTGCCTTATGAACAGAAGTTAAAGTGTTTCTATTTCACCATATGAACATGACGCTATGAACTACATCAGCTAGGTGGACTATTTAAATAGTGGTGCTACCAAAGTTTTAAAATAATGAGTTTAGAACATAATTTTTTCATGACTTCTAGAAGCTTGATATATTCTGCAGAGAACCCATTTGGCCTGAAATTCTTGCACTCTTTCTAATTTCAATCAATAATATTGTGTACCTGTACATAACACTCTTAGTTGCTCCAAGCCAACACTCATTCTTCACTTGTCGTCTGACCTGGGTTAACTTAACTCTAGCTAAATGATTAATATGTTTTATTTTGTCCTCAATCATCAACCAAGTATTGAAAGAGATGCATTGTTCAGGTACATATGGGGGGCATCTGCTATGCTGCCCCACTTATAGAATCCCCCCCACCCATTTTATTTAGAATTTACTGTTCCATATTATCCCACCCCAACTACCCTTCCTCTCCTACACAAGTCACAGACAACTTGTTAGTCCTCTAACTAGTAAATTGTTGTCTACTCTATTATCTAATTTTCTTAATCATACCCTGCCCTTGAAGTTCAATTGACAACTTGTTGTTATTTATTTGTTCAGTCACTTCCGACTCTTTGTAACCTCATGGACCAGCCCACACCAGAGCTCCCTGCTGGCCGTCACCACCCCCAGCTCCTTCAGAGTCAAGCCAGTTACTACAAGGATACCATCCATCAAGTGACAACTACATTGTGGTTTTTTAAGGTGTCAAGTTAAAATATTAAAGGTTTTGGAATGTACTCTTATTATATATGGCTTTAATTGTTTTATTCTTTTCCGCTGTTTCAGATTGATCTGTTTAATCTTATTTAAATTACTTTATTGTTTATATCTGGAATTAGTTTAAATTGTTTATACTGTTTTAATCGTATGCTGCTCTGTGCGCTAAATAAAGAAATGTGCGCACAAGTAGCCTGTTTTGGGTTTTTTGTTGGGGGGGGGGGGCAACTAAAGCTCTTGCATTAGCTGAAGTAGAATTGGCAACCAGGCAGGGCTAACACATCCAATGAATTCTATACCTCTCTTGCCGATCTGGGGAAATACTGTTCTGTGATTATTTAAAAAATATTTGTTTGCTTAATTTTTTGTGAGGGTTATGAACACTGGCAACTAGACTTTTGTGATGAACTAATGATCCTCCAACATGGACATCGAGGAAATGTGCTGTCTTTCCACAGCTCTCCGTTTCTCAAAAAACACTGAACTTAGACGTAATGAATGACGAAGCAATTTTTTTAAAATGTGGAGATCTGTAAGTCACATTACCTCATCCCAGTGTTCTCCATTATTCTTGTTATCAACAACTTTATTCTGAATTTAGTCAAAATGAATTCACACAATACTAATTTCAAGGCACTGGGGGACCTTCCACATAGTCATATAACGCAGAATATCAAGGCAAAAAAATCCCACAATATCAGCTTGGAACTGGGTTATCTGAGTCCACACTGCCATATATTCCAATTCAAAGTCGATAATGTGGTATTTTCTGCCTCAGTATTCTGGGTTTTATGGCTGTGTGGAAGGGCTCTTTAGCCACCAGATTTAGGCTTCTCTCCTATAATTTAGATTCAGAGTGGATGACAAACTTGTGCTTTCCGTTTGTTTACTTAGACAGGGAAGATGGCTAGATAGACTTCTCTAAAAACAACTTCATCCCGCAAATCCTCAGAGCATTGATGCAGACATTACCAATGCATCATACAAACTGGGGCTTCCGCATGGCCTTCTAAGGCCCCTTCCATACAGCTGAATAAAATCCTACATATTAAAATATTAAACCCCAGCTTCAGACTAGTTCTAAATTCAGCATATATTCAGTTTTCTGGATATCACTATGTAGAATAATTTTTTGCCAGTTCTATGGTTATGAATTTAGAAGCTAACACCAATATGATTAGAATTGATTTTCTGATTGCTAAATCTCCCATCTTCTTCAGCATAAGACTGAATGCATATGTTCAATAAATCTTTGATTTTTGTTCTGGTTATTTGAAATGACTCAAAATAATATGCATATAAGTTCTTGTGGGTTTTTTCGGGCTATACGGCCATGTTCTAGAGGCATTTCTCCTGATGTTTCGCCTGCATCTATGGCAAGCATCCTCAGAGACAGGCGAAACGTCAGGAGAAATGCCTCTAGAACATGGCCATATAGCCCGAAAAACCCCACAAAAACTTAGTGATTCCAGCCATGACAGCTTTCGACAATACAATATGTATAACTTTGATAACAGATCTTAAATATCATGGACAACTATTGATGTGTTCATGGACAGTGGGAAGGATGACCCATTGTAGACTAGGGTCACAAATAAGTATTCAGGTCTGTGTTATATCCTGTACCTACTAACCACCATGTTCCAAATGTATGGTGTTTTAGTCTAATGTTTATGACAGAGGGGGGATTTGAACTGGCAGTGTTCTCTTTTGACCACTATCGCTATCACCTTTTTTAAAATTAGAGATAAATATTTGGAAGCATAGCTGTTCTCTGCTCTGACCTATGCCGATTCCAGAATTCAGGACTTGCATATCATATCCTCCAATATTTCATTGATGAAAACTGGGATACCTGTGGCCAAGCAACGTCAGATGGCAAAGGTTACTGATGAGGAAGAAACAAACTAGGAGAAGCTTCAAGAGTTTTCTTTTGCCTGAGCCTACTGGGAGGACCAATATTCTTCCCTCTCCTCTGTCTCCTATTGAATTACCTAGCACTTTGAATTTGATTTGCAGCAACTGACATATGACAAAGACAAAGTGGAAAGAGGAAGCATGAGAGATAAATTTTAAAAACAGCTGAAAAAGTTGAATAACAAAGTATTAATTAAGATGGTCACTGCAAAATTGAGACAATTGGAGGTTTTTTTATTGTGTCAGAAGCGACTTGAGAAACTGAAAGTTGCTTCTGGTGTGAGAGAATTGGCTGTCAGCAGGGACATTGCCCTGGGGACGCCCAGATGTGTTACCATCCTGTGGGAGGCTGCATGTGTTACCGTCCGCAAGGGAAGCTGGAGCTGACAGATGTTTCGTGGATTTGAACTGCCGACCTTCAGGTCAGCAGTTCAGTTGGCACAAGGGTTTAACCCATTGTGCCACCATGGCTCCTAATTAGAAGATATTGCACTGTATGTAAAGCACCATAGATCATAAAAAGAATAGCCTACTTTGGGTTTTGCTAAACTGATTTTTATTCAGAAATTTTTTAAATCATAAGAAAAAAGCCAAAGAAAAAAGCAGATCCTTGACATATGTATGCTAAAAGTAAACAGCTATAAAATTAAATTAAACTGAATGCAAACACAGTAACATAACACATACCCAGATTTTACCCCTTATTATTCTACTCTCTTTAGATAGTACTTTGATTTGTAAAGTTAAAGGATAATGAAAACAAGAAATTTCTTTATTGTACAAGTCTATGAGAAGATTTTCTAAGCAATGGAGTGTTACTACGAGGGTTGAATGAAAAGTAATGCCTCCACCTTCCTAACTCCTCAACGGATGGCATGCGGCAAGTACTGGCTTGTTCAGTAGACTCTCCTCTACAGTTCAATTGTGGCAGGAAGCCTTAGCATTGAACAGTTGTGTTGTTAAAGTGTGAAGTATGGAACCCTGCACAGATGGTCAACAAATGTGACTTAAGCAATGTGCAGCCATTGAATTCTTGACAGCAGAAGGTGTCACCCCAAAGGAGATTCATCAGAGAATGCAAGCTGTTTGTGGTGATTGTGTTGATGTGAGTACTGTGCGCCTTTGGGCAAGTAAGTTTAAAGATGTTGAGGTGGGAACATCTGACTTGCATGACAAACAAAGAGTTGGACATTATGTGACAGCAACCACCAAGTTTCACAAGCGAAGGGTTGACAGATTGATTCAGGACAATCGTCGTATCACTCAGAGAGAAATTTCAAGCATAATCGGCATTTCACAAGAACGTGGGGGTCACATTATTGCTTGGCTTGGCTATCAGAAGATCTGTGCACAATGGATACACAGCAGAACTTCAGAGACTGGATCTCACCATTGTACGGCATCCTTCATACAGTCCAGATTTATCACCGTCTGACTTCCATCTGTTCCCGATAACGAAAGAAGGTCTGCAGGGACATCATTATGCTTTCGATGAAGACAATGAGAGAACTGTGAGATGCTGGTTGCGGAAACAGAATGTCAACTTCTTCCATGTCGGCTTCAGAAAACTTGTTCATCGTTGGCAGAAATGTATCCAATTGTCTGGTGATTATGTGGAAAAGTGAATAGTGGTAGTTAAAGAGCACATTCTAAGGATTATTTCTGCGTTTGATTTATTAAAATTTTCCCATCCAAACCCAAGTAATGAAAGTGAAGGCATTATTTTTTATTCAACTCTCGTATGCTTCAGTACAAGAAGAGGAAAGGAAGGGAATAAAGAAAACTTGTGGCATCTTTCACTCCAACTAATTTATTTCAGCTTCAGATTTCTGCGGACTGAACGCCCACATCTTCTGATGAAAACTGCAATCCATGGATTCTTTCATGTTAGAGATGTCACAAGACTTTCTCTATCCTTCCTCCTCCACAATAAAACCAACCCAGATCCTCTGACTGTCTCAAGATGACTATTTCAGCTCTTAGGGAAAAATCCACTAAATTTACAATTGACATCGGCATATAATAGACATTTTCTTTCCAAGAGAAAGGGGGGATTGCCATACAACAGACCAGGCCTACAGTAAGTAAACCAACGAACCACAAAGCAGGAGCCTGAGGCCCAGTAAAGGGAAGGAATGTTTCAAATTTTATCTGCTTTTTTATTCTATTACGAAAGGTTTGTAGAGCTCAATCTAGCAAGGCACCACCATGCTCCCGGAGTTATTGCGCATGTGCCTCTTCCCTACATCAAATGTTCTGCAGTTTAACATTCATTTCAGCCAAGAAACTATGGCACAGCTCATTTGAGCATGACTCACAGCGTCTGTCACATTCTGCTTATTTAAAGGCCGTCTAATCACAATCGTATGAAAAATGGCTGCTGTCCTTTTAAAAGAAAACTGCAGTTCATAACAGCAGCAGGACTAACCACAACTTCATAACCAGTTCCTGATGCTGTATAATATGGAGGAACCTGCAGTGCCACCTATCTGACACTAGAGGTCAGCAGTGGGCAAAGGCTTTGTACTCACATTGGTTCAGCTCAGTGCTGTATCTAATTTAATTTTAATTTTATAGAGTTACAAAACAACGACCAAAAAAGGCTTGGTGCTGAATTTAAGCATTAGCCACAGCAAGATTTTTATTTATCTCATTAGCCTCCACTGGCTGGGTCAGCAGCATACACAAATGAGTCCTACTCTAACTGATTTTCTTCTTTTCCTTTTTGGATTCTTTTTTAAAAAGAGAAAGAAAATAGATAAAAATTCAATGATTTTTTTAATAAAGTAAAATCCCCTGTCAGGAGTGGGGTTCATATGTGGATTTGGAATTCCAAAAAGCTGGTGTTTATTAACGTGTGTCACTCATCACAGCCACTCCATCACTTCTTCTGCTTTGTTGTTGTTTATTCATTCAGTCTCTTCCGACTCTTCCTCCTGACTTCATGGACCAGCCCATGCTAGAGCTCCTTCAAGGTCAAGTCAGTCACTTCAAAGATAACATCAATTCATCTTGCCTTTGGTTGGCCCCTCTTCCTTTTTCCGTTCATTTTCCCCAGCATTATTATCTTCTCCAAACTTTCCGTCCGTCATCTTTGCCTCTAATATCCTTCCCTCCAGTGAGCAGTTGGGCTTTATTTCCTGAAGTATGGACTGGTTGGATCTTCTCGTGGTTCAAGGCACTCTCATAATATTCCTCCAACACCACAGTTCAAAAGCGTCTATCTTCCTTCGCTCAGCCTTCCTTATGGTCCAGCTCTRGCATCCATAGGTGACTATGTGGACCTTCGTTGCCAGTGTGATATCTCTACTCTTCGCTATTTTATCAAGATTGGTTATTGCTCTCCTCCCAAGAAATACATATCTTCTGATTTCCTGGCTGCAGTCTCCATCTGCTGTAATCTTCGCACCTAGGAATACAAAGTCTGTCACTACCTCAACGTTTTCTATCCATCACTAATATCATCATTATTATTATTATTATTATTATTATTATTATTATTATTATGAGCCTCCAGTGGTGCAGTGGGTTCAACCCCTGTGCCGGSAGGACTGAAGACCAACAGGTCACAGGTTCCAAACCAGCGAGAGCGCGGATGAGCTCCCTCTAATAGCTCCAGCTTCTCYTGCAGGGACATGAGAGAAGCCTCCCACAAGGATGGTAAAAACATCAAAACATCCAGGCATCCCCTGGGCAACGTCCTTGCAGACAGCCAATTCTCTCACACCAGAAGCAACTTGCAGTTTRTCAAGTTGCTCCTGACACGACAAAAAAAATCTTTATTATAAACAACTTTTTCTAGGTTGTTGTAGTTTTTTTCGGGCTATATGGCCATGGTCTAGAGGCATTTTCTCCTAACGTTTCGCCTGCATCTATGGCAAGCATCTTCAGAGGTAGTGAGATCTGTTGGGACTAGGAAAAAGGGTTTATATATCTGTGGAATGACCAGGGCGAGACAAAGGACTCTTGTCTGCTGGAGCTAGGTGTGAATGTTTCAACTGACCACCTTGATTAGCATATAATGGCCTGACAGTACTTGGAGCAAACTTTTGTTGAGAGGTGATTAGATGTCCTTGTTTGTTTCCTCTCTGTTGTTGTGCTGTTCAAAACTTTTTCTAGTTTTGAATCTTGGTAGTCAAATTTAGACTAGGATCAAGCAATCAATATAGTTCTTATTTTGTTTCTTTCTCCAGAATTTCAAATAGCAGAATTCAAAGCAAATGCATAGTTTTTTGTTTTCCTTTGAGAACTACCAAGATTAATTTTCAATTTATTAATCTTGATAGTTCTCAAAGGAAAACCATGTGTCACCTTAATGGTTGGACTTGGATCTTGTTTTGGACTGACTGAGCAATACAAGTGGAATGAAAGTAAGCATAAATGTGAAACCATATCATAATCTGTCCCCCAATTTTAAATAAAATGTGGTTATTCTGGGTTTAAAAGTTGGCTAACCTCAGCTTTTAGGGGTGTTATGAAGAATGAATGAGATGAATAGAGAGGGATATTTTGATTGCCTCTGAACAGGACACACAACCACAAATGTGCTACTGTTAGCGTACTATTTGTCCTTGAGCAAAGACAGCTTGCTGTTGGGATATTCCATCGTGTTTCATTTCAGCAAATTGAAAGGAATGGTGAATAGGAGGTGAAACTGTGTTTAATTCCTCCTTCTCGGGCCCACTCCATGGTGCCAATTCATTAACTCGAATATAAGCCAAGAGGGGCTTTTTCAGCCTCCGAAAAGGGCTGAAAAACTCAGCTTATATTTGAGTATATATACACAACAAATAACTAGTGGAGGCTTGAGAAGCTTACTATTTCCAACACGTCCTTGAAACATGAGCTATCTCTATAGTTTCCAATGCAAAGCAGAAGGAAATGCATTACGTACTAGTGCAAAGAATCTTTCTTTTTGCCACATATCGTTGTTATGAATGTATTGTTGTTGTGTTCGGGCTTATGTTTGGAATCCAACGTGAGTCCCTCCAAGGAGATAGGGTGGGATATAAATAACATTTTGTTATTATTTATTATTATATAATAAGGTATGGCTTTACGTGTTCCAAACCCCCTACTTGGAAACTCACCACTACAAACTGTTGATGGGAGCCTCTACAACTAAAACTTCCTCCATTTTATATATATATAAGAAATCCCTTCTTGGTGGAAGAAAGTTTCAATTGAGAAGAGAATACATTTTTGTTCTTTTTTTATTATGGAGAGTTTCCTCGTGGTAATTCTCCCTGCACAGTATGGGATGGTACATTCAAAGCATTGGATTATTTATCACCTCAGTGAGGAATAGGCCTAGGAGATGTAAATCCTCAGAATGTCAGGTCTCTTTACTGTCAGAAATTGACATTCCCACAGCAGTTTCTGACTTTTCATGAAGTATTAATTGAGATGGTTAGGACATTTATGCCAGTACAAAATATCACCTCTAGAGACTTGGGTCGTGTTAGCTGAAACAAGGGGATACTTGCCTGACAATTCTCATATAGAAACGGAACACTTTGGACAACATTTTAATGTTTGTTCATATATCAGTGAAAGGTCAGCCTGAAAGAAAAATACTTGCTAGTATTTTTAGTTCGACATACAGCTAGAATGCCTGCTTGCTTCTCTTCCCAAAGGGTCATCTCTCATTCTCAGATATTGAGTCCTGAGCAGAATACAACAGGGTATAAACTCAGTCCTGGAAAATGGGTAAGGGTTTATTTAAAGAGTTTTTAATGTTTATAATGAAATGCTCAGACATTTGAATGACTCCTTTGAAAATAAGTCCAGGTTATCATGTGTATGTGTTTAAAGAGAAATGATGTTTTGTATCATTTATTTATTTAGTTATTTCAAATATTCATGTATTCCTTAATAGCCAAAGCAGAGTGCAGTCAGTAATGAACATTTAAAAAGCAGAAAAAGTACAAAGCCTGAGAAAACCAACAGCACAAAAAACCAAGTCTTCATCACAAATAGGAGACTTCTAGTGTTTCTCTTTGATGTACTTCTTAATATAGTGAATTGAGTGGGTGAGAATTGCTTAGTGTAATACTACCAGAGTGTCATATGGTCTGCAGTTGATGGTGGTTGGTGATGGAAGGGTTAATGTATTAGTTCTAGAGGGTTTGGTGATCTGTAAGTGGGAGTTCATGGGTGAAAGCAATTAGGGGTGGAGGGGTGCAGGAGATGGGTTGCAACTGGGTATTACTGGATTTAAAGAGCTAATCTTGGGACTGATCTTTGGGAGAAAAGTATCTGTTGTATTTTGGTGGTGGATGTTGCTGGTTTTCCCCCCAGGTCTGTTGGATTTTTGGTATCTTGACCTGTCTCCTGTAATATTGGAACCCTGGAACCCTGAACCTTTGGACTGGCTTTTGACTATGGTATAGACCAGGGGTCCTCAAACTAAGGCCCGGGGGCCAGATGCGGCCCTCCAAGGTCATTTACCCGGCCCTCGCTCAGGGTCAACCTAAGTCTGAAATTACTTGAAAGCACACAACAATAACAACAATCCTATCTCATCAGCCAAAAGTAGGCCCACGCTTCCCATTTAAATACTAATAATTTTATTTTTGTTGAAATTGTTCTTCATTTTAATTATTGTGTTGTTTTAAGTGTTTTTTAGCACTACAAATAAGATATATACAGTGTGCATAGGAATTCATTCATATTTTTTTTCAAATTATAATCCGGCCCTCCAACAGTTTGAGGGACCGTGACCTGGCCCTCCGTTTAAAAAGTTTGTGGACCCCTGGTATAGACTCTTGATCCCTGAACTTTGTTTATTGAACTCTCGCATTTGACCATTGGTCTGGACCCTTTTGACTACGAAGTTATTTTTGCTATCAGTTTTTGTTTATTCTGTAGCTGAGTGCTATCTTTGTGTTTTATATTTTGGACTATATAAACAGCCAGCAAGTAAGTGATGTTTTAATCAAACTCCCAGTTTGATAAAACTGGGAGTTTGATTAATCTCTACCTAAAGAAGGTCGAGCCCTGGCAATGTGACACAGAGGTTAGACTCTAGTAGGGCCACCCAAGCCAGAATGTTCAAAGTAGAGATACCAGACTGAGGCTGGATCTACACTGCCATATAATCCAGTTTCTGAACCCAGATTATCTGCTTTGAACTGGATTTATATGAGTCTACACTGTCATATATTCCAGTTCAAAGCAGATAATCTGGAAACTCTAAAATTATAATGGGTAATTAAAGAACAAAACTCAAACACAGGGGAACTCTAGACAAGAAACAATCAGGATCACCTAATCATCTCTCAACAAAGGATTCTCCCAGACAGTAACAAGCCACACCTTAAAACTTTCAGGCCAGCAAATACTAATCAAGGTGGCCAATTGAAACAGTCACACTTAGCTCCAACAGGCAAGAGTTCTTTCTCCCACCCTGGACTTTCCACAGATATATATATAAACCTAATTTTCCTAGTTTCCAACAGACCTCACAACCTCTGAGGATGCCTGCCACAGATGCAGGAAAAACATCAGGAGAGAATGCTTCTAGAACATGGCCACAGAGCCCAAAAAACCTACAACAACCCAGTAATTCCGGCCATGAAAGCCTTCAACAATTCACATCTGAATGTCTTTTCCCTTTGATGGTTCAGTCCAAAATAAAGCAAGAAATAGTGCTGAATGGTCAGATATCCCATCCATCAGGCAGAAGACATTCAGCCATCTACTGGGAGAAAGAGGACTAATGATACAACTGAAGCCAAAAGGACAGCCAACTGTTAATCTGCTCTGATCTCAATATTCCAACACACATAATAGCAACACGAAATATGGGAAGCATGCATTCGGGAAAACTAGAAATTGTAAAACAAGAACATGCGTACATTAATCAAAACAGAGACTGCAATCAAGAAATCAGAAGCACAAGAATCAGAAGAAAAGCTATGAATGGAATAGATTAAGATCCTCAAGTGAAACTATACAGGGTGTTTCAAAATGATGGACCCAGTTTCAAAGCACCACGTTACAATTACACAAAATTTTACAAATGGTTTAATGAGTTATCAAGTTTTGTAACTATTTTGAGCCCGAAATAAATCTAAAAAACAATTCAATGAATGGAGAATATCTCATTAGGCCTTATATTGTGGAGCAGTCATCTAGTAAATGACTGATGCTAGGGGCTGTTCGTATGCTGTTCGTATGCTGGAAGAGGCATCTATCAGTAATCTTTGGAAACCCAATGACCTACCCTTTCAAGGGGTAAAAGCAGGGGTACCCAAACTAAGGCCCGTGGGCCAGATGCGGCCCTCCAAGGCCAGTTACCTGCCCCCCGCTCTAAACTTTAGACTTAGGGCCATCCTAAGTCTGAAACGACTTGAATACCCACAACAACCACAATCCTAGTTAACTTGACTATCTCATCAGCCAAAAGCTTACACTTCCCACTGAAGTACTGGCAAGTTTATGTTGGTTCAAATTGTTCTTCATTTTAAATATTGTATTCTTCTTTCAAGGCTTTTTGCACTACAAATAAGATATATGCAGTGAGCATTTTTGCAAAACAACTCCCATAGTCTGGCCCGCCAACAGTGTGAGGGATTATGAACTGGCCCTTGGCTTAAAAGGTTAGAGAACCACTGGATAAGAGTTTCATTCATAAGCAGTTTGTGGTAGCAGATATATAGCAATTTCAGATTGGGTCCACCTTTATATTATTAGATTCCAAAATCAGGATTATCCATGTTATTGTATTTTCTATTTCTCTGTTTAGATATAAAAGCTGGACAGTTATTAGGAAAGCTGTAAAGTGGCCTAAGGAAAAATCATCTCATTTGAAATGCAATGCTGGAGGAGTGTTTTGAAGATAACACGGACTGCCAAAAATAAAAATAAATGTGCCCAAAAGCAAATCAACCCTGAACTCTCCCTAGAAACCAGAATGACTAAACTGAGGTTACAATATTTTGGATATATCATAAGATGATGTCATTCACTGGAAGGGTGCCAGTGAGCTTTACGTGTGACATGGGCAGTTGTCAGGGTCCATCGTGTTCTTGAGCTTCCCTTTATTTATTGATTTGCTCTATCTCATGCTTCAGACAGCGATCACTGCGGTGCAAGTAGGCCTAGCTTTTTCCAAAAATCTCAGAGCAAAGCAATGTCTCATGTATGAGGAAAAATAAAATAAGCAACTCCACCTACTGCCTGAGTATGTTGCCATTGCTTTTCTCCCTCACCAAAAGCCCATTGACACTTTGCCTTGGTCAGGCCCGTAGCCAGGATTTCGTTTCGGGGGGGGGTTCGGGGGGGCTGGGTCTGAGTGAAAGAGGGTCTACCCTAGCAAACCTTTTGTATCATTACCCCAATACCCCCATGCATATGGGATATATTGAGTATGGTGATCAGATCATGATATGAATAAACATAACAGTTTAAATAATGCACCAGTAAGGCCTTTTCGTGAACCACCATGAGAATTTCGGGAGGGGCTGAAGCCCTTCAAGCCCCCCCCCCCCGGCTACATGCCTGGCCTTGGTGTAAGGCTTGTAATGTGTACAAAGAAGCCAATATGTGTGCTTGTCTATGCATATGGTTCCATCCTGCCTCACCAAAAAGGCTACTCACCTTTAGGAATTGGGCAAGAAGCTCACTGGTAGAGACACAAAAGAATTCCTTTCATGTACAACCCTTTCATGAGAGCATTGTACACGGACCCTTTAGATGTAAAACAGTTCTAAGTTCATTTTTTGATCATGTCTGCAGGCAGCATACAAATAGACTATCTGAATCTGGACAATTTAAACAATTCAGAGTTTTTGGGAAAAGGCATAACCTTTTGGAAAAGGCATACATAACATTTTGAGAAAACCAGAATCTCCAAAGCTTTTTGGAAAGGATGACCTCAGGAGATTAATCAGCATTCACACTATTTGAAATAATCATAACCTTTTTGTAAAGTATGATTTTCCTGAAAAGAGGTAAAAACTAGGGCTGGGTGGTTTCGTTCGTTAATTTTGTAATTCGTTATTAATTTGTATTTAAATTAGCTTACGATCTGATATTGAGCCATGCAGGAGCAATTAAAAATCGAAACAAAATTTTCATTTTATTTTGTAATTGTTTCGAAATTGTTTCGTAATTGTTTCGAAATTGTTTCGAAATTCGTAATTGTTTTGTAATTGTTTCGTAATTATTTCCGTATGTCTGGTGCAAGTTTTAGGGTTGTTGTTTGTTTTATCAGTGATAAAAAATAAATTATCACACCAACAGTCAACAACAGAGGGAGAGGGAAGCTTCAGAAGTTCCCCCTGTCCCATTTGGAGGTTTTTTTTTTTGCATATTGCACAATCGCGTCCGCCATTAACGAATCGATTCGTAATTGTTTCGTAATTGTTTCGTAATTTATGAAATTTCGTATATTTCGAACTTTTTTAAAGAAAAATTTCAGAATTCTTTTAAAAAACGAAACGCAAAAACCCCCTAAAAACTAATCGAGTTTAGAAACAAATTTTTCCGTGGTTACCCAGCCCTAGTAAAAACTCATTTGAGTGAATCTCTTCTTTAGTGTTAAATATCCACTAGCATTCATGCAAGGCAAATTAGGTTTCTCATTTATTAGACTGATATACCTGGTTATTTCTTTAAACTGTTAGGAAGAAAGATTAAGCCAATCCACAAAATAAAGAGCAGATTTCAGAAGTGTTATTTCAGTTGCCCAAAAAAAACCTACTCTCCCATAAAATATATTGTTTTAAATCTTGCCCTCAAGAGAAAAAATAAGCAGTCTTCATTAAAAGTAACATAGTTGGTTTACTTACAAACTTCATGTATTCAGCATACAGGTACATAACTTGTTGATCCAGTTACAGATAGATTTGAAGTGGTTTCTCTGTGCAGATAACACAGGGCATTTTTCTTAGACTCAAACAGCAACATCTTTACATCCTGAGAGTCTAATGGAGTCTCTCTTCTAGAATGGAGTCTCAGGTCTGAATAGTCCCAGAGCTGGTCACATGATCTGTAGTCCCTCCCACAACATAGAGTTAAGAGAAAACTGCATACCAGTACACACACGTACAATGTAGCAAGCAATCTGAATTATATACATAGCAAATAAGTAGTATAGGAGAATTGTAGAAAGTTGCTATTTCCAAGAAAATTGCTTCTAAAACACTGTGTGTTTTACTCAGTATTGTAGATAATCATTCGGTTTAACAGTTTAACAGCTAGTAAGTTAGAAGTCTGTGGACTACTGTTATATAATGTGGCATGTTCCAAGTAGTGTCCCTTTTCATAACTGTGCTCTTGTATGTAGTGAATTCATTCTGATTTTTTCCAGTTCAGTTATATTGCTCTCAGAGTATTTATCACCACTCATGACTTCTTCTGGTGTAAAGTAGTCATAAGTGGTGATAAATACTCTAAGAGCAATCTAACTGAACCGGGGGGGGGGGGGGGGGGGGGGAAGAGAAGTGACTTGCAGTTTCTCAAATTGCTCTTGACATAAAAAAAACCACTATCTTTATTCATTGTCATCATCATCATTGTCATCGTTTTGGTTTAAGTAGAATGTTGACTGCTTTTCAGGAAAGGATCCCACTAGATTCCACTGGATAAATAAATTAATATAGAGATAGAATTAAGAGTGTAGACTGACCAAAAAAAGATAAGATGCTCTCCTTGGGTTAGGTCCTAGCCTTGGGAAACTGAAATACATTCTTGGTTTGCAGAAATGGAAGGCTGCATATTCAGTAAAAAAAAAGGATTCGGTCTTCAATTTGTGTTTTCTAGTAAAAAAAAAAGTCCTACTTTATAAGCAGCCTCTGCTGCACAACTCAGCTGAATAGATCTTTTTAATAAATATACACATACATTGCCCAAATGGAAGGTATCTGATTAACAAACCTACTTAGGAGGCCCAAGAGGCTGCGGTATAAACCAAGGAAATTGTAGGAAAGTGCAAATTTGGCATCAGATTGAAGACTAGTAAAACAGACATAAAGATTTCTTTTGCTAAAGCAATCTAAAAAAATTCAAATTATCATCAAGGGCATTCATTAAAAACTAATAGAGAAAACAATTTACATTCCTTTTTCTTATTTGTTCCTGTCTGGGGTGCTGACAGGTCCTACTTACTCGCTGCACTCTCTCTTTACTAATATTTATATTAGCCTCAATGTGGGAATCACATGTTCATGATTACAACATATACATAGCCTTAATATATACTTTCCAGGCCTCTGAATACCTGTCTATGAGACATGGAAGGGCAGGATGTTATCTGTAATGACTGGACATAATACAGCGTGGTCGGCCAAAGGAGTAACCCTGGACCAGAGGGAAGAAAGAAGGGTTTCCAAAATCAGCAATCTTCCATGTATAGATGTGCATGACACATTTTGCTATGTCTCTTGCATTGTGTTGTTAAATTGTACCGTATGAAACCAGTCCATATATTTATATTTTCTTTTAATATATCTAAATTGCATGTGCATTGGAAACCTTGCTGCTTAACTCAAAGCTAAAACATAACATGTACTGGGTTGTTGTAGGTTTTTTCGGACTATATGGCCATATTCTAGAGGCATTTCTCCTGACGTTTCGCCTGCATCTATGGCAAGCATCCTCAGAGGTAGTGAGGTCTGTTGGAACTAGGGAAAAGTTGGAACTAGGGTTTATATATCTGTGGAATGACCAGGGTGGAACAAAGGACTTTTGTCTGCTGGAGCTAGGTGTAAATGTTTCAACTGACCACCTTGATTAGCATTTGATTGCCTGGCAGAGCCTAGAGCAATCTTTTGTTGAGAGGTGATTAGATGTCCTTGTTTGTTTCCTCTCTGTTGTTGTACTGTTCTAATTTTAGAGTTTTTTAATACTGGTAGCCAGATTTTGTTCATTTTCACGGTTTCCTCCTTTCTGTTGAAATTGTCCACATGCTTGTGGATTTCAATGGCTTCTCTGTGTAGTCTGACATGATGGTTGTTGGAGTGAAAGCCTTCAACAATACATAACATGTACTGTTTCCCTAAAATAAGCCCTACCTGAAAATAAGCCCTTGCATGTTTTTAGGATTTTTGAGGATACTAAAGTCTAAGTTCAAAAAGAAGCCCTAGTTACAGTCCATTAAAAAGTAAATTTAAATAGTGTCCAGGCAGCTATGTATAAGCCCTAATGCATCTTTTTGAGCAAAAATTAATATAAGACCCTGTCTTATTTTGGAGGGAATAGGGAGAAGGGATTGGGTGGGATTAGTTTACATTTCATCTTGTTCCTTTTTTCTCACATAATGAAATAATTTCCCCCTTATTTCTTCACCACCGAAGTCTCCCAGACAATATTACTTAGAAGACAAATAAAATGTCAATTAAGCATGTCAATTTTTTTAGCAATTAGCAATCTTATCAAAGATCGGAACTAAGATGTTAATTTTAATTCTGCTCATTTCTGTTTCTGTGGGTGGGGGCTCAGTTGGGGGCATTTTCTAGGGAATAATATGGGGTGAGAAGAGCTAGTGTATTCTCCTTTTGTATCTTTTGACAACTTTTCAAAAATTCCTGCATGATTGTTTTTCATATAAAACAGCATTTTATGTGCAGAAAATAATATTCTTGTGGAAAAACATTAAAATTTGCACAGAAAAGTCTATTTTCTTTGCAGAAAATGTTGTTTTCTACGTAAAAGAACAACACGCAAATTCTGTGCTAAATAAGTCTGAAACTGTAAAAGGCTATCAGTCTAGTATTCTTCTCTTTGGGATTTCTTTGGACTATTTTTGAATATTATTTCAATTTCTACTATACTTGATGGTAATGGCATGAGTAACAACCCCAATTAAATATCTTGCATTGAAATTCTCTTCTGAAGATCATAATAATAATAACAACAACAACAAATTTATTTTTGTATCCCGCCTCCATCTCCCCAAAGAGACTTAGAGTAGCTTACACATGATACAAAGTGCCTAAAACAATGCACAAAATAAACACACAGTACAATAAAAAAGCAGAAAACCAATAGCATATAAAACAACAATTTAAAACTCAGAACAATGCCCAATAACCTATGGTGACAAGTGCTTTAAGACATGGCCAAACTGTAAACAAGACAAGGGAATTGGATAGTGCAAATTGTAGTTAAGGAACAATGACATGGGATGAAAGTGCAGTGCGGTGTCATTAATTGCGGACCATTGGGGCTAGACATTCTCAAAGGCTTCTTTAAACATCCAAGTCTTCAAATCTCTACAGAAGGAGGACAGTGTGGGGACCTGCCTAATCTCCCAAGAGAGGGTGTCCCAAAACCAGGGGCCACCACCGTGACAGAGGTGGGACTGAGAGAAGGGCCTCCCTGACAGATCTTAATGCTCACGCAGGTACATAGGGGGGATGCAGTCACAAAGATAAGCAGGGCCTGAATTGTTTATAGAGCTTTATAGGCAATAGCCTACACTTTGAATTGAGACCAGAAATATATCCCCTATAAGTTGAAAGGGTAGGATCAGGAAACAGAAAGTTGCTAAGAAAAATAAAGAAGACATAGATCAGTCAGGGCCTGGGAAAAGCCCTAATTTTAGTTTAAGTACCAAGGACCCTCTAAATAATGACCATTATGTTTAAGCTTATGTTACATTTTAAAAATTACGTTTTAGCTCTCCATAAAATAAAGAATCCTCCAAAGAAACTGATCAGGTACTTTTAGCTACGCTATATAAAGTCTGACTATTTTTGTTCTGCAGTACAAGGCACAGCATGAGTTATAATTTGAACCATGTGATATTACTCCTGCCTCATTTCATAAAGCCATGGTTCTATTAAAATTGTATAAAAGTAACTAAAAGTTACTTTTTATGAAGCCACAGTTCTATAAAAGCTACCAAAAGTTACAGTTGTGGCACAAATCAATTTTGAGAGGGTAGTGCTAACAGGACCATAGCCAGGGTGTTGAAATTTTTTTTTAGCAAATCATGAAGAGTTGTTCCATAATACAAAATAATTTAAATTGTATGGTTCATTCTATATTTTATATAGACTTAATTAAATCAATTTTCTGGTCTCCTTCATGGGGGTCTTCCAATCCCTGCCATACCTTAGGCTTTGCCTGCCAGTTATGGGTGGGCCAACTTGGTTGCTTCCACTATATCAGCTATTGCTGCAAGTAATGACTGTGAATAAATTTGCTAGTGATAGTGCTTGCAGTTCTGGAGGGGCTCGTTTAATTTTTGCTTCTCGTAGACTAAGCACAGGGATTTGGTTAACCAGTTAAAATTCATGAGTAAACCAGGATTGTTTTAAAACCTGAAAAATTTCAAGGGGGGTTGAAATGTTGAAACCTCTAACCTCGTTCCCCCCCCCCCCCCGGGCTACAGCCCTGACTGCTAACAATGAACGAGTAGGCGACTTCCAGACAGCTGAGAAATCTGCGCCAAAGCAGGATTTCTTTCTCCACCTCCCCTCCCCAAAAAACCTGGGCTTTCCCATGGGTGGTGGAGAACATGCAATCTCAATAACTATTGGGTTGACATGCAGCCACCCCAAAGCTTCCCAAAATAAGCCTTTAAAAGTTGTTTTTGTTTAAAAAATGTATCCAGCTGTTATTATGGTCCTCCTTGCACCCTCCTGGCATGAGGAAATGACATGCCAGAAGACAGAGAGCCAAGGAGCCTCACCTGCTCTCTCCCCCCCCCCCCAGTGCCCTGCCACCAAGAGGGTGCAAGGGGGACCATAAAGGTGGCCAGGTAAGTTTTTTTTTTACTTTTAAGGGCTTCTTTTGGGGCCTGGGGGAGAGGGTGGGTGCCCTCTCCCCACAAACCGAGATGACTATATGGATTGGAACCAGAGGTCAAGTGACGCGGTCCCTAGGCCAAAGCCACACAGGGTCCACAACTGGTAAGACCCAAATCTTACCTAAGATTCAGGTCTAAACAGGTGTTTAAAAAATTCGGTTTTACCGCAACAGGTAAAACCGTAACAGGTCCCAAAATATGGGAGTGTCTGGATGGGCACACAAACAAAAATACCACTTATACAGAAAGTAAACAATAATAGAATTAGGTTCTTGTGGGTTTTTTCGGGCTATAGAGCCATGTTCTAGAGGCATTTCTCCTGACGTTTCGCCTGCATCTATGGCAAGCATCCTCAGAGGTAGTGAGGTCTGTTGGAAGTAGGAAAAATGGGTTTATATATCTGTGGAATGGCTGGGGTGGGGCAAGGAGCTCTTCCCTGCTGCAGTTAGGTGTGAATGTTTAGCTGATCACCTTCATTAGCATTTGAAGGCCTGCCTGAGTCTGGGAAAATCTGTTGCTGGGAGGGGTTATAATCTGTGCCTGGTTTTTTCCTCTCTGTTGTTTAGCTGTTATAATTTTAGAGTTTTTTAATACTGGTAGCCAGATTTTGTTCATTTTCATGGTTTCTCCTCCTTTCTGTTGAAATTGTCCACATGCTTGTGGATATCAATGGCTTCTCTGTGTAGTCTGACATGGTGGTTGTGAGAGTGGTCCAGCATTTCTGTGTTCTCAAATAATATGCTGTGTCCAGGCTGGTTCATCAGGTGCTCTGCTATGGCTGACTTCTCTGGTTGAAGTAGTCTGCAGTGCCTTTCATGTTCCTTGATGCGTGTCTGGGCGCTGCGTTTGGTGGTCCCTATGTAGACTTGTCCACAGCTGCATGGTATACGGTGTGAACTCGCAAACACAGACAAGGAATTGCTGCACCTCCATATCAACATCAGCCAGAAGATGAATTCCCAGGACTGGGACAAAATAGACAACCTCACTTACAGGAAAATGGAGAAAAACATGGCTGTCCACACCAACAGACAAAAACAAAAATTCCACAAACGCCAAAAGCAACAGCCGAAACCAGAACTGGATACATCACGGACCATCATCAACCTGACAGACAGACAACTCTCTGAAGACCAAGTATCCATACTAGCGAAAGGAGGAAACTTTGCTGTAACCGCCACCAGGATCCCAGTAGAAAACATCATTGCCAATGTTGAATCAGCAATTTATCGCCTCCCCGAGGAAGAAGCAGAAGAAGTAAGAGCGGAAACAGCAAGGATCCTGAAAAAGGCAAAACTTCCCTCCAGTAACATTACTAGGAAGGAAAGACAAGCCATCAGAGAACTGAATTCAGATCCTGATATCCTCGTTATGCCAGCAGACAAGGGGAATGCCACAGTTATCATGCATACAGAACAATACAAGGAGAAGATCAGAAAACTCCTGGACCCTACTATATACAAAAAACTCAAGCAAGACCCAACTGCCAAAATAACCAAGAAAACCAACACCCTGATTAAGAACTCCTCCATAAACTTTGACATACGACAACAGCTATGTAAATCGGAAGCCCATCCACCCAGGCTTTATGGACTCCCAAAAATCCATAAGGACTCCACCCCACTCAGACCCATCGTGAGTGCCATTGGATCCCCCACATACGACCTAGCAAAATTTCTTGCTGCACAGTTACAAAGCCATATTGGGCTCACTACACACTACATCAAGGACTCAGCCCACTTCATAGAAAAAATCAGCAATCTCAAGCTAAATACCAACGACAAACTGATCAGCTTCGATGTGGTATCTCTATTTACCATGGTCCCGGTAGCAGACACCATGGCACTCATCAACCAGAGGTTCCCAGAAGACATCACGGCTCTGTTTCACCATTGCCTTACCACCAGTTACTTTCAGTGGGACAATGAATTCTACGAACAGAAAGATGGAGTAGCTATGGGGAGCCCTCTCAGCCCGGTCATAGCTAACTTCTACATGGAACACTTTGAAGAACAAGCCCTGGAAACAGCAACCAAAAAGCCCACGATATGGTTCAGATATGTGGATGACACCTTCACCATTTGGAGCCATGGAGAAGAAGAACTCAACAGGTTCCTGGACCATCTTAACAGCATCCACCCAAACATCCAGTTCACCATGGAAAAAGAAAATGAAGGAAGACTGCCTTTTCTAGATGTCCTAGTCATCCGCAAACCAGATCAACAATTGGGTCACACCGTCTACAGAAAACCCACACACACAGATAGATATCTACATAAAAACTCCAACCATCACCCAAGTCAAAAAAGAAGCACCATTAAAGCCTTGGCAGACCGTGCAAAAAGAATCTGCGAACCCCACCTCCTCCAAGATGAACTGAACCACCTCAACTGGGCTCTCCAGGCCAATGGATACTCCACTCAGACATCAGAAGAAAACGTTTCATCATTATGTAAATCTGCTTGTTGGTGCTGAATATTTTTGTTAATAATTATTAAATTGGAGCCATTTAGAAAATCACTCACTGCTCCTTTTTGCATTTCCATGTACCTTTTATTTCCTTCATCTTCTGCTCCAGCATCATCATATCTGTCTACCAACTCTGCCTACATGCCATAGTGTGTGTATATACATACAAAAGTTTCTACTGAATAAAACTTTGCCACTATTGAAGGTGCCAGAAGCCACTTTCCTGTTTCTAATCACAAAGGGAGTGGGGGTATTTATTACATTGCAGTTGCAGTTTAATAGTATATATACAAATTAATTATGCATGATCGGTTGTTTTTCAGTTGTTAAATCAAGCTGTGTGGTGGCCATTGCAAGGAGACCAACACTTTCAACCATTAAAGCCCAGCTTGCACACATCGATTCTCATGGCAGGGGGGATTCAATGTGAAGTTGGACTTTCAGCATTTGGAGAAGGGTGCTCACCCCACCGTGTTGAAGGGTGCTCTCCTACTGCTTAGACTATAGGCCAGTGGTTTTCAGCCTTCCTAATGCCGTGACCTCTTAATACAGTTCTCATGTTGTGCTGACCCCCAACCGTAACATTATTTTCGTTGCTACTTCACAACTGTAATTTTTCTACTGTTACGAATCATAATGTAAATATTAGATAGACAGGATGTATTTTCATTCACTGGACCACATTTGGCACAAATACTGATACAGCCAAATCTGAATACTGGTGGGGTTGGGGGGGAATTGGTTTTGTCATTTGGGAGTTGTAGTGGCTGGAATGTATAGTTAACCTATAATCAAAGAGCATTCTGAACTCCACCAACGATGGAATTGAACCAAACTTGGCACACAGAACTCCCATGACCAACAGAAAATGCTGGAAGGGTTTGGTGGGCATTGAACTTGAGTTTGGGAGTTGTAGTTCACCTACATCCAGAGAGCACTGTGGACTCAAATAATGATGGATCTGGACCAAACTTGGAACAGATACCCAATATGCCCAAATGTGTGAACACTGGTGGAGTGGGGAAAATAGACCTTGACATTTTGGGAGCTGTAGTTGCTGGGATTTATAGTTCACCTACAATCAAAGAGCCCCTTTCTTATTGTCTTTGGTGGCCCCAGGCATGTAGCCAGGGGGGGGGCTCGGGGGGCTTCAGCCCCCCCCCCTGAAATTTTCATGGTGGTTCGCGAAAAGGCCTTACTGGTGCATTATTTAAACTGTTATGTTTATTCATATCATGATCTGATCACCATACTCAATATATCCCATATGCATGGGGGTATTGGGGTAATGATACAAATGGTTTGCTAGGCTAGACCCTCTTTCACTCAGACTCAGCCCCCCCAAAACTCAGCCCCCCCGAACCCCCCCTGAAAAATAATTCAGCCCCCCCCAAACGAAATCCTGGCTACGGGCCTGGGTGGCCCCTCACCCCCCCCCCGGGGTCCCTACCCCCAGGTTTAGAAACACTTCTATAGGCCATGATCCAAGCCTCTTTGAACTGGTGAGGTAGAAGGAGACTCTATCTTCCAACATTTGTCTCTCAAATGCAAAGCTAACTTGTACTTTTCATCTGTCCTCTTCTGGATTCTATATAAAGTAACCATGTATGGGATGTGAGAACTACACATCCTGAACAAACAATTCCTAATGGCTCAAAGGATGCCAGTAATTTGTCCATTCCACACACTTTTATTCATGAGCATCTGTAGATCAACAAAATAAATATACCTTCCTGCAGCCTGGTAACCCTTAATTATTCACTACTTTCCTTGAATATAAAAACCATTGAACCAATGTCCAAACCACGAGTCTCTTCAGCTTTGTCCAGTGTTCCATGGCAGGAACAACATGAACCGCGATGAACACGTAGAATTGTCCTCCATGCACAGGTTTCCAGATTCACCTTATTGAATCATTTTAATGTGAGCCTGGGTTTAAGAGGGCTGAGCCCTAAAAGCCCCCCCTTTTTTGTTGTGGAGGGGTGTCCATAAGTCCTTGAAACAATAGTGATGTTGGCAGTGCTTCTGGACATGTTCAAGTGGATTCACTTCTGTATCAAGACCTGGCAGTGTAGACTCATATAATCCAGTTCAAAGCAAATAATGTGGATTATCTGCTTTGATAATCAGAATTATATGGCAGTATAGATCCAGTTTTAGCCACTATACAAGGGAGATTTAAGTGTGCTTTATCAGTAAGCATTCTGATTTGAGGCAGCCTCTTCTATCGAGTACACACACTGTGAGAATTCTAATAATTTGTCATTTTAAAACCCATGGTATAGTGCCACCAGGACTTGCTGGGACTACCAGACCTGCCTCTATGACTGGGGTGGATTTTTAATTCTATTCTATGCTGTTATTAAATAGTCTTTTAATGACATTTGGAGGTTTCTGGCACACAAAGAAAGTTTTTGCCTTCTACTGAAGTGTCACCTTCTTTTTAGGAACTGACTAATCAGGAGCAAGCATCTAAAACCCAAGAACAACCCCAGATTTTAAAAAAACCCTGTGATTTCTGATTGTGGGGACATACGGACATGCAAAGATCCAGATAGTCGGCTCAAAACTGTGATATTCCCGCACCTGGAAATCTTGCATTTTTATTTTATTTTATTTAAATAAATTATTATTATTATTTATTTTATTTTATTTTATTTTATTTTATTTTATTCATTTGTGAGGAGGAGGAGCTGAGGAGCCTTCTAATCAAGCTGAAATAAGAAAGTGCAAAAGCCGGGTTGCAGCTAAACATAAAAAAAACCAAGATTATGGCAACAAGAATGATTGACAACTGGGAAATAGAGGGAGAAAATGTGGAGGCCGTGACAGACTTTGTATTTCTAGGTGCAAAGATTACTGCAGATGCAGACTGTGGCCAGGAAATCAGAAGACGCTTACTTCTTGGGAGGAGAGCAATGTCCAATCTCGATAAAATAGTAAAGAGTATAGACATCAGACTGGCAACAAAGATCCGCCTAGTCAAAGCCATGGTATTCCCTGTAGTAACCTATGGATGTGAGAGCTGGACCAGAAGGAAGAGGAGGATCGATGCTTTTGAACTGTGGTGTTGGAGGAAAGTTCTGAAAGTGCCTTGGACCGCCAGAAGATCCAACCAGTCCATCCTCCAGGAAATAAAGCCCACTGCTCATTGGAGGGAAGGATACTAGAGACAAAGTTGAAGTACTTTGGCCACATCATGAGGAGACAGAAAAGCCTAGAGAAGACAATTATGCTGGGGAAAGTGGAAGGCAAAAGGAAGAGGGGCCGACCAAGGGCAAGATGGATGGATGGCATCCTTGAAGTGACTGGACTGACCTTGAAGGAGCTGGGGGTGGTGATGGCCGACAGGGAGCTCTGGCGTGGGCTGGTCCATGAGGTCATGAAGAGTCAGAGACGACTAAATGAATGAACAACAACATTTGCCTTTTGTAGCGATTGCTTCCGGGTTTCCAGGGAACAGAGTCTGGCCACCCTCCTGTTTGCTGCGGAAGCTCCTGGGATAAAGGTACTGTCTGGATGGGCCCTGGGTTATCTGAGTCCACACTGCCATATATTCCAGTTCAAATCAGAAAATGTGGGCTTTGATTCAGCTGTGTGGAAGGGGCCTAAGGCATGCTAACAAGGCAACACAAAGTTTCCAGTGTGTGAACAATATTTCAAATATTTTATATATGACAATTTTGTATACTTTAGAAATTCACTCACACACACACACACACACACATACACATATAGTATTTGCATTATTTTAAATACGTGCCTTTTGCAATCTGGCTGTTTTTCAGCAAAGAAAGAAAGAAAGGAAGGAGCAGGTTCAGTTTCCAGCACTTTCAACAAAAACCACACACGCCATGTCTACTGACTTATATACATTTAGCATAACCCTCCCTTGTCAATACAAGGCACCATTCCAGCTCTACCCTGGTTGGCATTCTATCAAAATAGCTTCATATTATTACAACTCTCCAAGGCTTACAAAGCTAAACCTCTGACATTTACTGTACACATTAACAGAACTTATTCCACAGTTCCATCATAAATCTTTATAACCACATATGGCTGGGCGGGTTATAAATATCATCTGTAAAGAGCAATAAAAAAATTAAGCATACAGAAAAGTATCTTCATAGTTTTAGGCTTTTCCCTTTTTTAAAAAAAATCTGCTCTGTCTTTTCTCTTAATCAAAATACTGTATTTCGGACAATAAAACAGAGCTAACTCAATTCATATCTTGAGCTTGTAAGACTGAAAGGCTACCTGAGGGAAGCACGCAACTACAAATCCTCATGACTCAATAAACATGAGTTCCTTCAATTAGAGGTATGTGGAAATACCCATATGACCTGATGAATTCGGAGAGAGTGGGGAGGGAGGGAGGGAGGGAGAAAAAGTCAGCCTTCCAATGAATAGCTAAGACTAGAAGTTTATAGAAACCTTGTGTCTTCCCCAAAAGAATTCAGACTCTGTTTTCTCACTTGCCCTGTATTAGACAAAACAAAATGCTTAGGGGCACCTTAAGTACTCCAACAAGTATAAGAAAATTGTGAAGTGAATCTTTCTGTTTCACCGTATAAAGGCAAGTCACCACTTTTTCCCCCACGGCAACAGTTCCAACAGGCATTGTTCTGTCTATCCTAGTATAATAACACCCAACAATAATTGTTCCATGGTGTTTTGCTGGTGGCTACAAACTGTAACCTATCTACATACTACATACTGAGGACTACAGAAAAAGTGTTTCAAGTTTGGAGCATGGCAAAGATGTTAATACTTCTGAAGAATACCAGTTTACAGGTGATGTGACAGTTATTTTTATTTTCCTACTGAAAAAGCATCTACTATTTTAAAGCAGTCGGAAACCTCACTTCTTTGTTCTACCCCTCCACAAAACCATAATATAACTCAGTAAAGCCAAGCTGTCATCGTGCTTTATGGTCCACACACACACACCCCACACACCCCAAATGAGTACTTTGTGTCTCAGACAACCACCAGACTGATGACAACCTCTCCGCCTTGCTGGTTTACTTTCAGCTTTCCTAACTATCTCTCTGAGTCAATGCATCCATTTGAAGAACTCCAACTCCACTTGTCAGGGGAAAAAATAATTTATTTGCACTGCAGTTGTTAATGATGGAACATTTGACCCAACAATCCTTGAGCCAGAAAAACTCCCATTAAAGTCAGTGAGAGCGAGATTTGTTCTGCGGTCTGTTGTGTGACCTCAGTTACCAGAAAGAGTGCATTTTCAAGAAGAAGAGCTAGATGAAGAGGCAGGTTTAACCAAACTAAAATGCTTCAGATATTCTAGGCCAAAGCAGTCATGATACTGAAATACGGGGTGGGAGAGAGAGTATTTAGTCAGATACCAATTGTACAAGATCTCCCACTTAAAAAGATGAGAGAGCCTGTAATTGACATCATAGGTAGACCTCAACTATGAGAAACAACATGAGTAAACACATCCAGAAAATCACATTGTCTAATTTTTAACAATGACAAAGAGCCATCAGGACTTCCTCCTTCCTTTTGGTCGCCCAGCATTTTCTTTATTTCTTTCTTTATGGCGTCATAAAACACTTCTCCCGCTTTTTAGTGGTACCTAATTTCTCCAATCACAGCTAAAGCTGTTTTCAAATTGCTTAGGTAAACAATGAGCTAGGCTGACAGTTGGCCGCTCATGCCAACCCAAAGTTTTGAACGTGCAACCTTTTGGTTGATTGATCTTATAATTGCCAATGATTTACCAGCTGTGCTAAACCTCTGGCCCTAGATCATGACGTTTTTGTTCACTGGACTAAATTTGGCACAAATATACTATACACCCAAATTTGTATCCTGGTGGTGTTGGAGTGGGGATTAATTTTGTCATTTACCTAAATATGAACACTGGTAGAGTTTGAGGAAAATATACCCTGACTTTTGTAGTTGTAGTTGGTGGGATTTATATTTCACCTACAATCAAAGAGCATTCTGAATCTCACCAAAAATAGAATTGGGCCAAACTTCCCACACAGAACCTCCATGATCAACAGAAAATACTGTGTTTCTGATGGTCTTTGGTGACCATCAGAAAACATCACGACCTCCACAGGGATCCCAACCTCCAGGATGAGAAAAGCTGCTCTACTATAATGTATTTGGTTTTAAATGTTTATTTATGTTTTATTTTATATATGGTTTTATGTGTTATATATGCTGGTTGTTTTGGACTTTTATTGTTTTTAATATGTTGTAAGCTGCTTTGGGACCCTTTGTGGAAGAAAAGTAAAATACAAATAAACAATTATTATTACTGCACAGGAGCAGAGAACAGATCAACCCACAATGCTTTCAAATACCTCCAAGTCCTTCCCAAAGTGGCACATCACATTTTGAAAAGAATTCCAGCAAAAACAAAGGTATCTGTGGTGCTGGGGGTTTTGTATGGGGCTAGAGAGGTTTCTCTGGTTTCCCTGTATTGATTGGAGGCGAAAAGCTAAAATTATGGTCATTTTTTTCAAACGGAGCAGGTGGAGGACCTTCGAGGTCTGGCAAATGGCTTAAAAGTAGTGTCCACCAACCATGTACACCTCATGAGCCAAACCTTGCATACTTCTAGTTTAGAAAACCCAGTTGTGCTTAATGGGAGGAAGCCTTCTAATAATTCTTATTTGTCTAGGGATGTTCAACAAAGGGAAGAACAAAGGGAAGAACACCCTAAGAACACTAATACACACCTGCCACTATCCCATGCTATTCCGGTGACACAGGGAGTGGCAGTTTACCACCAAGATGATAGGCAGCTTTACAATGCCGCAACCCTGTGAAACTGCACTTCTAAGTGGGCAATTGTCCTGTTTTGCTCCAGAAACATCCTTACAACAAGGATTAAAGCAACTCAAAAAGCTTTACTTCAGCAAAATGATAATATTCTAACAAATAGCAGCAAAGAAATAGAAGGAAAATCCCAAAAGTAAAGCAAAAGTCTTACATCAGACATGAAATCAGAGCCTTTGGCAAAAAGTCTTTGTGAGGCACTTGCTGGAGCTGCAAGCAAGAAAACCGGAGCACAGAAGCACTGAGTAGAATAGTTGCTGCCAGCAATGGCTCCTTGCTTTACTGCTGATTTACAGCCCTCAGCTCCCAACACAGGTGTTCCTGGGGTGAGGTCTGATTGCTCAGCATCCTTGCAACAATTTTAGCTGACTTTCTTCTTTTGTCCTTCGGTGTTCCTGAAAGGTAGGAACTTGAAGTATATTTTCCTTGCCCTCTTCTTCCTCCTCAACACTTGGCCCCAAATCCTACATCTTCACCCTCCTGTCCTACCTCCTCCTCAGAGGAGGAGGAGTCCACAACAGCAATATAACTCTGCCCTCCCTGTGTGTCACTTCCTGTCCATGTTATTTTCATTGCAATTGCAAAGTTCCTGCTGGATTTTTGAAACAAAATAGAGTGACGGGAGTGTGGCAGATGCCACTAGAGAATCTTCTGGATCCACCATGCAAGGCATGTCTTGGGACTGTGGCACTATCATTACGAGGAGGTGGCAAACCAACAGTGGTATCCCATGAGAGCAGCTGCTGAGCTGGTTCACCACTTCCATGTGATAAAATCCAAAAATTAAACATTCAAACAGATTCTAAGAGATTGATAAAATTTCAAAAGGTCTGGGAAGAAACGTCTTCTGTTATAAAGTGATCACAAAGTGAAACTTGAAAGTCATTTTTCACAAAATTATTACTTGCACATATTTTAAATTTCTCAATTATTTTCCCCAATAATAAAGATATAACTACATTGCATTAAAGCTGTAAAATTAGATATTATTCTACTCTTTTGTATGCATGGAGATGTAGCCTTATTAAATAGTAAGCAAGAGATATCACATGCTTAGCTTCGTGATGCTGCCTCTGGCAACAATAAGGTGGACATGCAGATCATTGGTTGCTAGCACTCACATAGACTACCTTTCCTAGCTCGTCCACCTGAACATTAGGAAGAACTTCCTGACTATAAGAGTTATTTAACAATGGAACTCTCTGCCTTGGAGTGTGGTGGAATCTCCTTCCTTGGAGGCTTTTAAACAGGCTGGATGGCTATCTGTCAGGGGTGTTTTGATTATGCTTTTCCTGCATAGCAGGGGGTTGGTCTAGATGGCCTATGTGGTCTCTTCCAACTCTATTATTCTATGATTTTATGATCTATTTGCCCTCATTCATAATTGTTGCCATTTTGACTATAGTCTGATGTTGCTTGACTAGACATGCCCTGGCTTTCATCCGTAAAATGCTGAAGGGTATTGAAGATGCTACAAATTACTGAGGCCCAGTGGTCTGGAAGTGTTCCAAGACCCAACTATATTGCATATGTTTTTGGTTTTCTCAGTTACTATCATTATTTGTCCTTTTTTCACATCTACTGTAAAATGAAATAAAATAAAAATAAAAATAACAATGATAAATAATAATAATAATAATAATAATAATAATAATAATAATAATGTGTTCCACATTCGTACAGATTTTTACCTGATATTCCCTTGCTTCAAGTTCAAGAGAGACCAGGATGTGGGTCTGGGTGAGTGAACATAAGCTGTAGGGGATGCAAAGGGACACTGCAGCATAAATACCTGGAACAAAAGGGGAGGGGCAGTTTAGAAGCTAAGATCATTTTTGGGAGAAGCCACTGGTAAAAAGCAAGACTTCAGATGACAATGGTACTGACTGGAAACAGAAACCTAGAGATTATTTATCCGCTGTGGATGAGAAGAGGAAGAAGAAGGCATCCATCATCAAGGCCTGGTAAACAGCTGTCTCAATTCTTCTCCAACTCTTCTATTTCCAAGCGCAGTTCTCCTGGCTGGTCCACATAGGTCATAGAGGTTCAAGTGATGGCAACCTCTTGATGAAGTCAAGCAATTGGCTGGGGGAAGGATGGTGGTTGTAGATGGCTGTGGTAGTGTATTTTCCTTGTGGGAAAGAGCAAACATCTCAGAGGATGAGTAGGTGATTTATCACCACAATATGAACTCAATCTTGACAGCTCTGAGGAGAGAGATGAAGTTCTGAGATCTGGAAGCCCTGCCAGTGACAAAACTTAGTGCCCCCTGGACAAATTTGGTGGGGTGTGTGTTGGGTTATGGAAAAAGTTATTTAATGACTAATGACTAATTCTGGGCACTACAATTGAAGAGGAGATATTGACAAGCTGGAGTGTGTCCAGAGGAGGGTGACTAAAATGATCAAGGGTCTGGAGAACAAGCCCTATGAGGAGCGGCTTAAAGAGCTGGGCATGTTTAACCTGAAGAAGAGAAGGCTGAGAGGAGACATGATAGCCATGTATAAATATGTGAGAGGAAGTCATAGTGAGGAGGGAACAAGCTTGTTTTCTGCTGCCCTGGAGACTAGGACGCAATGGAGCAATGGCTTCAAACTACAAGAAAGGAGATTCCATCTGAACATTAGGAAAAACTTCCTGACTGTGAGAGCCATTCAGCAGTGGAACTCTCTGCCCTGGAGTGTGGTGGAGGCTCCTTCCTTGGAAGCTTTTAAACAGAGGCTGGATGGCCATCTGTCGGGGTGCTTTAAATGAAATTTTCCTGCTTCTTGGCAGGGGGTTGGACTGGATGGCCCATGAGGTCTCATCCAACTCTATGATTCTATGAATCTATTACTAATGGTTTATGGATATTGCCTGGAAAAGGGGGCTGTTATTATTGTGTGCCTCCATGTCATTTCCAAATTACATGGGATTCTCTTGGCAAGATTTTTTTAGCGGGGATTTGTCTTTGCCTCTGAGGCTGAGAGATAGTGACTTGCTCAAAGTCACCTGAGGTTTCCATGGCTGAGTAGGAATTTGAACCCTATTCTCTATATATAGTCTTTGACTAATTATCAATGACTGTGTCAAATTTTCTAGCAAAAAAAAAATTCCCCAGCATATGTCTTGAATATATCACTCTGACATTTTTATCATTTTGCATGAAGCCCTACAAAAGAAGGCAAAAACAGTTAAAATGTCTGTTGAGGAAACAAGAAAAAGCTATAGACCTTCCTAGCAACTTCAGAAATCCTCGCAAGTCAGCAATCACAACAAATAATCTTGAACAAACTGTTGAAAGGTATTTTAATTTATATTACCATAGCATTTCAGACTTGGAGCTGTTTCAGGTAGGGAAAAAATTCTGGGGAAATTGTCAAGGGTGGGGGTTGGGATGAGGACAAGACGACATGGAAGCTAATATAAACCACCCCAGAAAAGTAACACAAGAAGCCTAATATTTTATTTCATTTTGAAACCATTATAATAAAATAAAATGAAATAAAATTAATAAGTGCCAGGTGTCCACATGGTTGTCAATCATCTCAATATATTTTTACTCTGTGCCAAAAAAAGTGGGTGGTTGAAGATGGCAGCTTCTCACTGAGAGACTGAACATAGCACGGGCAGGTGATTTTTACTGCTCTGTAAGCAAGAAGACTAGAAAGTT
Source organism: Anolis sagrei ordinatus (assembly GCF_025583915.1). Classification (NCBI taxonomy): domain Eukaryota; kingdom Metazoa; phylum Chordata; class Lepidosauria; order Squamata; family Anolidae; genus Anolis; species Anolis sagrei. Next base: position 111,199,316 of record NW_026847438.1, read on the forward strand.
TATCATTCTGTTCAGAAATCCTGAAAACGTAAGTGACAAGCATGGACTATTTCCAGACAAGACAGTTCCTCCTGCCCCATATCAATAAACCTACCTACATGAACAGACCACAAAAGCAAGGGCCTATAGATTAAAGCTTTGTGTTGTGTCAACTCAACTTATATCAACCCTATGAACCTAAAAATTTCATAATCCCCAGTCATCAACTTCCCTGCTCAGAGAAGTTACAGACTCAGGGCTGAAGCTTCCTTAGAATGCAAAACATCCACCAGTATGCGGTCACCATCTTTTCCTATTGCCTTACATTTTACCAATCATTTTCTTTTCTAATAAGTCTGGCCATTTTCCAGCTTCTCGCAGGAGCTTTTGCATGTTATATCTATTATGCCATACTGTGGGATGGGCCTTCCATCTGTTATTGGACTGCAGTTCCTACTCGTTCTGGTCAGCATAGCCAATGGGGGAAAAAAATCTATGAATTGAGGTTCAGCATTATCTGGAGGGTTCCACAATTCCCTCTATGAAGGGGCAAATCTTCATCCTTGAACATCCGGAAGTGCTGCTGATGAGAAATTAGTTTCAGGGCCTTTCCACACAGCCCTATATCCCAGAATATCAAGGCAGAAAATCTCACAATATCTGCTTTGAACTGGGGCCAGATCCAGAAAGGCTTTTATCCCAGAAGTATCTGCATTAAAAAAAAAATGTGGATGTTTCTGGGGACCTGTCCACATGCTTTCTGGGGTGGGTGTCCAGACATTCTCTCGGGACTAGCCCTACCACCATTCCCCCAAGCCCCCAGACCCCTTAGAAAACTAATAAAAATTTATGTGCCCTCCATTAGAAACCTTGGGCACCTCTCCCAGCACATAGAAATGACGTGCCAAGAGAGCAGGAGGGGAGCAACTTCACTCTTCCCCCCCCCCCACTCACCTGGCACATCATTTCTATGTACTGGGATAGCCAGCCAAGGCATCTAATGGAGGGCACATAAGTTTTTATTAGTTCTCTAAGGGGTCTTTGGGGCTTGGGGAAAGSGGTGGGTATTCCCACCATTTATCGGACATATTTAGCCCGGTAAACTGTGGGAATACTGTCTGGTCTGCAGAATCTTGCAGTCTAGGGCTGGAATTAGTGGATTTATCCTGTGCCTTCCAAGAAGACATGGAATAAATCCACTATCAAATTAACTACAAATCAGGAGAACCCTAGTTTTAATACGAGGCTGTCCAGAACGTTGTCTGGACAGCCCCTCATTTATTAAGGGAGTTATCTAAGATAATGTGGGATTTCCTGCCTTGATATTCTGGGACATAGGACTGTGTGGAAGGGCCCCCAATCAACCTTGAAGCAAGGCATGTCTTTACAGATAGTAATCTTTCAGATCCTTACTATTTCTCGCCATTGTATTTTAACAGAGAACTAAGATATTTCATATTAGGTGGCAAACAATATACAGACATTGCTTCTTCACACCAACTTCAAACATTAGGATCTCTGGCAGAGTTTGAAACTAATGTTCCAGAAGTAATGAGGTTATCTGTAACATGTTACTTTTGGGATAACAAGATTGTATTGAAATTCAGGGCCCTTCCACACAGCTATATAACCCAGAATATCAAGGCAGAAAATCCCACAATATCTGCTTTGAACTGGGTTATCTGAGTCCACACTGCCATACATTCCATTTCAAAGCTGAAAATGTGGAATTTTATTCAGCTGTGTGGAAGGAGCCTCAATGTAACAGCCACTGAAATTTGTAACTTTTGGATCTAATGAATAATATTTATTCTTTACTTCAAAATATTATTTGAGTCTAGGCAAGACCCTAAAGTGGTGTATTTATTTTAACTATTTAATTTTGTTATGTTTGTCTGGTTTAATTGTATCCCTTTTCTTTATACTTTTTGATGACATATGTTTTGTTGTTGAAACTTAATAAAAACATTTTTCAAATCTTATTTGAATCACTTGGAGGAAAATTGAGACGCTTTTTGAATTTTTAATTCAAAACTACTTAAAAGTAAAATATTAGTCATGTTTTAGCAATAGCGCTTCCGAGTTCTGATAGTTCTTAATTCTGAACATCTAGAAATTTGTACTTCAGAACAACTGCACCAGAAGTTAGCCAAAAGTGTTTTATGTCATGCTAGAGGTCTGTGAAAGAGCTGCTGATGAGCCCAAGAGAAATTAATCATTAGTCAAAGGCTTCTTCAAGAAACATTGTTGAAAGTCTTTTTAATTGAGATGTGTTTCTTCAAGACATGGGAATATTTTCAGCAGGAACAAAAAGTCCAGAGACCCTAATAGCATGTTGATTGATCACATGAGTTTTAGCCAGTTAATCAAGTAAATGTGCATTAAGTTGTGTATGGGTGGAATCAGAGATTTTGCTATAGAATGTATATTTCCTTGCTTTTTATTTTATTTTACTGCAGAAGCACTCATCATTTCTGTATTGGAGGGAGAAAGAGGGATGCTGCTGCTTGACATCTGTGGTTTCCATAAGTACTTGAACAAAAATAAACAAGGTTGGGGCTGTCCTGAATGTCTAGTGCCCATTTCTCAGATGTTTCGTCCACCTCAGAATGAGCTGCTTTGTTTTCTCTGTGCTTTGGAGGCAAGGCAAAAACCTTTTAGAAAGGAGAGAACCTGAGTGGTCTCCGTCTCTTCCACCTCCAAATGTTCTGAAAAACATTTATTTAAGTTGGGGGAATTATAAAGGATGCCAACAGCAACTGCATCCTTTACCATTCACTTGGGGCCATCATTATAGTGATCAGCAGTGGGATATATACCAAACCTCCATATTTCTTACAAAGTGGCAGCGCAGATTGTTTTGTTAGCAGCTCACTTTGTTTAAGAAGTACATAGTTGAACACTCTCAAAAAGGGCCAGTGATTGAAGCAAGCTTCTTAAAAATATAAATTTGCAGTTTACACTATAGATATTATGACTGACATCTTTTGCTTTTTTAAAAAATAAGAATATCTTACAAAACCCACAGATGTTTCATTCATTCCATCTCTTTGTGAGTCAGTGTCCTAGCTTTGCCTGCTTTTGGTCAGGAGGCACAAGCTGAATGGTCCCTCCAATGCAAGCATGGAAATTCTGAAGGAGGAAACATCTTAAATTTTCACACTGTGAAGGTCATGCTAGCACATACAGATGGAAGCCCTTCAATCCACACAACTGCTTCATTGAGTTTGAGAAAAGCAGTTTTAAGAAGAGGATGTTTTTAATGAAATGGTAATGAGAAGACTAAGACTCATCCCTCTCTCCACCTCTCCACCATTTGCTGCTTTTTAAAAAATCTTTTTTTTTTTTGGTTGCTTGTTTTGCATGGCTACATACATTCATTACTAGTTTGGACCTGGCATATTGTAGTGGTTTGAGCATTGAACTACTACTCTGGAGACTTGTATTCAAATCCCCTTGGCCTTGGAAACTCCTTGGGCAGGTCACACCTTCTCTGCCCTTACAAAATGCAAAATAAACACTTTCTGAAAAATCTTGCCAAGAAAACCCTGTGATGGGGTCACTTTAGAGTCATCATTTGTCATAATAGTGACATCAGTGTTATTTGGCAGAAGTCTAGGCACAACGTGTATTTATTATTTCTGTTTGTTTTCTTATCTTTTCCCTTGCTCTTCTAACCCACAGCCATGTTTTTCTCATCTTAGAACCTCATCAGAGAGAGGTCCAAAAGCCAGGTGACAGTGGGGGAAATCATGGGACAGCGAGGAAACCATGGGGCAACACCCAGCTTTGTCCCCTTATCATCCCATGACATTTCCTGGCTGTCCCTGGCTTTTTCAATGAGGATATGGGTGACTACCTATATCCTCAAGGCTTCCTCTAAGCACACTGCCAGTACAAAGCTCAGATGGAGCCAGGATGGAGCCCCTCTGGAAGTAGCCCTGCATCATAAGATGGGCTCCAGTGAGCTCCGTCCTGGCTCCATCTCGACAGCTCACTAGGATGGGAGGAAAAAACTTCATCTGATAAGGTCTTCTCCTCTAGACTCAGATTCTCACCTTTTCCACTAGCGACTCCTAACAGCAGTACATTTATTTATTTATTTATTTATTTATTTATTTAAAACTTTTATATCCCAATCTTCTCACCTCCGTAGAGGGACTCAGATCGGCTTACAGCAAGGATTCAATGCTACTAATACAAGTTAAAACATCATACAACAATACAAGATTAAAATACATATAGATAAAATACATATATACCAAATCGCCAAGGTAGAATCATGTTCAACTCAGTCCGCATATGTGGTTACTCACTTTGGTCTGTAATCAGTCTCAGCCATTATTCTGGGAATGTTTCATTCCATAACCAGGATTTCACTAGCCTCCTGAAGGACAAGTGGGAGGGGGCAGATCTAATCTCGCTCAGGAGAGAGTTCCATAGCCGAGGGGCCACCACAGAGAAGGTCCTGTCTCTTGTTCCCACCAAACACGCGAAGGTGGTGGGACCGAGAGCAGGGCCTCTCCGGAAGATCTTAATGTCCTTGATGGTTCATAGGGGAGAATACATTTGGACAGGTAAACTGGTAAATGTTTTCTGAACATCACCTACAATCTTAACACAAAGGGCAAGTGAAGCATTCCACTTCACCACCAGACAGAGGGGGCAACAGGGCTAATCTGTCACCTCATGCGTCATTCCCTCATGGTGATGCTTTCCCCATCACTCACGGGAAGTGTTGCCCTCCCAACAAGGACCTTTGCTAGTTCCATTGGGGCCAGCACAACACAGACAGGCTCCCATGTTGGGAGAGAAGCATCCAAGGACACTGATTTAGACATTTACAAGAATCCTTTCAGCCCAAGAAATGTTTACATGAGACTGAGTGAAAAATAGATATAAGATCAAACATTTACTGATAACAATTCAGCATTTGTAAGGTTTTTTTAAACAGGCTGGTTTTCCTTTTTACGTATGAAGTACAGCTGAAGCATCTTCTGCAAAGTCCACTGTAAACACTGCACAACAGATTCACATAAATGCCTAAAGGTGATATTCAGAAAACAAATTTCTTAGGACTCCAGCATTGAGTTAAGGAGATCCCATATGAGGTTGGGGTCCACAGTTTAAGTCAAGAAGCAATGCTTTAGACTAGGAATCCCTTCATCACTATTGTAGCATAATGATCCCAATTTTACTGCCATACAATCCTAGTGTTTGTAGGTTTGCGGAGCACTGGAATGCTCTGTCTGTGAATTCTAAATGCTTGCCTCTGAGACCCCTTCCACACAGCTATATAAAATCCACGCTGAACTGGATTATATGGCAGTGTGGACTCAGATAATCCAGTTCAAAGCAGATATTGTGGATTATCTGCCTTGATATTCTGGGTTATATGGCTGTGTGGAAGGGTCCTAAAAGGATTCCATGGATAGAAGCAATGGCAATTAATGTGGAAAGATATTGCTATATTACCTTTTTGTAGAAGACCCCAAGCTTTTTGTTGTACACAGCTTTTTGCAAGTAAAAATAGACCCTGTGTGTCTCTCAGGAGAGAGGGGCAGGTCTCAGGACTGGCTATTGTTCAGCTTCTGCCTTGCCAATGTGAGTACTCTGCTTGAAAGATAATAGTGATTATCTCTTACTTACTAACACTCTTCCCACATGAGTACTGATATTTCCAGTTTCTACCTTGTGCATGGATCTTTCTACTTGAGAGATCCACTACTACACTTTCTTCAATGGAAGCGGATCTTTCCAAGCACAATCTAGAAATCTGAATGGGAAGGAAAGCAAGGGGGTTGGGAAAATAGGGAGGTGTCGGAAAAGATTAAATAAATTCTGTTGTGATATTTATCTTCTGAAAATTCCCTCTTCCCAGAGATGCTTTCCAATACATGTACTGTCAGCTCTTGGACAAAGCACAAAACATATAACCATTCCATATTAATTGTCTTCATTTCAATGTAACATGTAGTCTGTCTATTTAGAGTTCTAAAAACAAAGAATGCCCCCCTTTAATTGAAGGAGGAAGTGTATTTCAGCTACCAGAAGTCTTGGAAATGCTGGGTACATCAATTAAAGTCTCACAAATCAGGCTGAAGTAACATCCTCTCAATAATAAATGAGTTTTTATGAAAAATACCTCCAAGTCTGCTAATGAAGATCTTCTTGAATGAGGTTTGAGGCCATATGGATGCCATTTGGAGCGAGCAGTGAGAATGTCCAGGTCAGCCTGCACTTTAGTGTCTGTCTATCCATCTGTTTTCACATTACTTGCAAATTATAGAATCCTCCAGACCCAAATGATCATAAATCAGTACTATGAGCATGTACGCTTTTCCCATCTGTCATAAAACAATGAATTAAATTCAGGGCTGTCAAAATAACGCGGCTGCAGATTTGCCTTCTTCTGAGCAGAAGGAATACAAAGCTCCATCTCATGGCCATAATTTATGGCCTCCCTGGGAGATGTGGGCGATTAGGGCTTGGCCCACCAACACACAGAAAAACAGTAGGAACTCCAATAACTCCAAATGGAAATCTTGGGTCAAATTTATCAAACCAATCAGAGAGAAATCTATTTCTGTTTAGAGAAGGAGGAGATATATTGCATGTTTAGTATACGAGGAGAGCTTTGGAACATTTGGCTATTCGGTATTTGTGAGTTTTGGAATTCCTAGCTTAAATAGTATCACCAAAGGGCCATGTGATGTATTAGACACGGGCACCTTTTTTAGCCAAATAAAATATACAACTGCAAGCAGAGAGGTTTTTCAATGTTAACAACAACATATTTGTGCAAATGATGTAACTGAAAATTTTCTAGGTAGGACTTTAAAAAAGCAGAAGTTTAGGACTGGAAAAATATACCGGCTGAAAAATGAAATGTTAAGAAAGGACAGAAACCCGATATATATTGTAGGGCAAATGTAGGACATGCCTTCTAAATTAAGGAAATGCAGCACACACTTTTAAACAGGGTGCTTAAAAGGCATGGAGGAAATTAAAGTGCTTATTTATCTTGTTGTTTTGTTAAGGTTTTGTTAAGGTTAAGTAGAAAAACATGGTGATAGCTGTTACAGTTTGTATTGAAACCCAGAGTTAGAAGTTTACAAATCCGTTTATTTGAATTTGACATATGAAAATAACTTCAAAAGATTACATTTTGACTAGATCATGCTTTAAGACAAAAGCTTTCAAGCACTGCTTATCTCTTCAGTGACTTCTGAAAAACACCTTTATTATATTTGAGACTTCCACAGCACTCCTGTGTTCCAAAGAACATGGCTATTTCATGTAGGCTGCAGGGCAAATTCCAATCCAGATTATGCTGTGCAACTTTCTCCAAGATTGCCCTACTACCAACCAACCCATCTCAAGCCACTGGAAAGTGGGCAGTGATGGGGACAACCGTGATTCACTTATAATATGCAAGACCTAATGATCTAATGGAGTTGGGTTGTCTCTTTCAAGACTGATGTATGGTATGTATGTATGTATGTATTTATTTATTTATTTACTGTATTTATTTATTTATTTATTTATTTACTGTACCGCCTTTCTCAGCCAATTGGCGACTCAAGGTGGTTTCCAATCTATCCATATTGTATTTGGCTCGATGTTATGTATCCTGAGATGTGTCACTTGGGGCGCTTCTACACAGCCCTTTAACCTGGACCCCTACCCACACACACCCCAGGAAGCATGCACTTTCTGGGGTGGATTTCCAGATGTTCTCTCAGGATTGACTCAGGAGATCACCTGGAGACTCAACCCCCTCCCCCAAAGCCCTAAAACCCCTTTTAAAAGTAAGAAAAACTTACCCGGTCTCCAGTAGAGTGTTATCAATCCCCCCCCCCCACACACACACACACACCTGCTCTCCTGGCACGCCATTTCTACATGCTGGGAGAGCTCTAGCAACACTCTACTGGAGGCCAGGTAAGTTTTCCTTACTTTTAAAAGTGGTTTTAGGGCTTTAGGGGAAAGGGTTGGGATTCCTACAGTTTTCCACACTAATTTAGTCTTTAAAACTGTGGGAATGGTATCTGGACTTCCAGACACCGGAAGTAGTGGATTTATCCTACACCTTCCAAGAAGGCAAGGAATAAATCCATTATCTAATTAATTCACCACAAACCAGGGTTTTACTGGTTTGTGGCAAATTAATTGCGGGTTGCCCAGAATGTCATCTGGACAGCCCCCTTTTTATCGTGGAAGTTCCGCAATAAAGGGGCTATCTGGATGCAACCTTGGGGCCCTTCCACACAGCCAAATAACTCGGAATATCAAGGCACTAATCTACAATATCTGCTTTGAACTAGACTATCTGAGTCTACACTGCCATATAATCCAGTTCAATGTGGATTTTACACCGCTGTGTGGAAGAGGCCTGAGTGAAGCAAAAGCACTTTTTGTCACAGAATGCTAAAAAAGTGTGTGTGTGTGTGTATAAATTTCCCCATCAGGGGATGGGGGTGAAATGAGTCAGGGGAAAGCTTCAGGGAAGGGAAAGGGGATTCCCAAAGGCCTTACAGGGTCTCTGAGGTCTGGAGTTTCTCTTTTCTTTAAGTGTATGTTCAGGCTAATGCTGGTTTAACCATAGAAAGAGGTTAATGGCAAAACACCACATTCTGCATGCTCTAAATTGTTGGAATACAGGATTCTTGATGCTTAGCTTCTATGGCAAATTCACTTCCTTCACAGAAAAATCTGGTCATTTCATTTCCTTTTAAACATCTTAACCACAAGTTCTTTCCATCCTGAATATGTGATTTATGAATTCTGCTAAATTTTTCAAAACCACATTGAAATAAAATTCACTCGCAATCACCCTTCTCAGATTCACTAGGCACAACCCTTCTCAGCTGAGAAAAGAGTTCACTGAACCTGCCTTTATTTAAATTAGGGTAGCAAGGTAGTAACTCTAATTAGGGATTAAGACAGGATGGTATCTCCAGAAGCCATAAAGTTGCCAAGCTTATTTGCTCACTGACCATGTTGTTGTTAAGATATCATAGCATATCTTGGTTTATTGATCTTCATGCATATTCTTCAAATAATACAGCTGAATTTGATCACATTGTTGGAAGAAATCTCTCTTAATTTAGAGAGACGGACATCACTTAAGCATTTGGAATAATCAAGATGAATAGCTTGTCATGAATATGTTATGTTCTTTGTAGTATTCCTTTATATAACTCCCCAAAGAATTTCTCAAGATTTAAAGTCATATTTAGGAAAATCATTTGAGTTTTTTTTCCTCTATCTTACTTTTTGTCCCAGAAGATGAGCTATCAATCTTTGATGGTGGATTTAATTTTTCCAGATCATAGTTTATAAGCCATAACTTTTGGCTCAAAAAAGCAAATAGCATGTTTCTTTTTCCTTTTTCTCATTCTATTTCTTTCTTTTCTCCTTCTCCTCCTCCTCTTGCTCTTCCTTTTCAAAAAAGGAGTCACCTTTTTAAGAGGCTTCTAGCTTTGGGGGAAAATGATACAGCCATAGGATCTGCACACGCAGAAATGTGTCTGCCTGCATCTTCACTGGGACCTCAAGTCAAATGTATGCTTCATATAGCATTGGTTCTGTGAACTGGGAGGAAGCCCAGACTTCTCCTTCAGCTATGGATCCATGCTATCTAGATTAAATTCCTCTCTGTCCCAGGAGTTTGTAGACAATTAATGCCTTGATCTCCTCAGACCTGGGGAGGTTGCACTCTTCCTTACTGAAGGGGTTCACCAGAGTCCTTCTTATTGGAGGAGTCCTCTGGCAAAGCTATTACAGTGTTATTTCCAAAAATATAACTGCAAAATTGTACAGTTACAGTAATTAAAAGAAGATTTAACAGGGTGAAAGGTGAACATCATGGCAATGTAGCCAGACGTCCACTCTGTGTGCTGGCTGGAAATTGGATGGACACTGCTTGGAAAAAGGAAGTGGAGTGAAAAAAGTGACTCCGCAACATGCCCAAAAACACCACTTGTATTCTTCCAACCTCCCTGTGATAGTGTTAATGACTTGATTTCGTTTCCCCCATAAATTAAAAAGTATGGCCAAACAATAGGGGGAAACCTGCAATGCCACTGCTTTGAAACAACGTCATGAGGTAAGCAGTGTGAACACTCTATTAACCAGCTGCAAACACATTATCCAATCATCATATGGCAATATCCTTTGTAAAGAGACATATATTTCAATGCTGAAATAATGAATACTTGTCATTCATTAACTTAAAGCTCTTGTGTCATCTTTAGAATAAAAACAATATTCATGATAATGTATGTTTTACTTCCAAACACTCAATTTACCAATGCTCACGAAGACATGTCCAATACAAATAGTGCAGCCATGAGATTCTTCACATTTGCTAAGTCCTTCAGGGAATTATTTTGCACAATATTATGTTTTTTATGTAAAATTCATGCTTTTGTGTAGAATATTTGTACATAAAGAGCATATTCTATCCACAAGACAAATGCATTGTGTGCAGAAAACACTGTTTTCCCTGTAAAAAAAAAACAAGAGTAGGGTTTGCACAGCAAATTCACTTGTATTTTTTCCACAGAAAAACTCTCCCAAAGAATTTGCAATGTGTGAATATTTCCTGGGAACTGCACAGAAATCTTCATTTTCTTATGCAGCCAAGAGCCTATTTCTCAGAATATCTGCCCTTTACTGGGAGGACAAAGAATTCAAAGACAAACACTGCTACAATACTTGCATTTGAATGTTCATGTGACAGTTGCCATTTCTGCCATGACATTTGTATAAGTGTAAAGTTCTGTCAGTGTAGTTAGGTAGTGTGTGGGCTCCCATGAATGTGTGGTTGATAGGGTAAGTGAGTTTTCCTGGTTACATCATTATTACTTCTGTAAGGAGCAAAGCTGTTTGCTGGTGTGAATGACACCTGTTCTGCTTGTGAGTGAACTATTTGCAGAGGGAAGTTCCAGATACCTCCTTATACAAGCTCAGAAAAGGAGGAATCTCCATAGCATCTCTCCATTTCGTTAGCTTAGTGGCCCAACCAATTGGATTTTGGCCAAAGTGTGCTTCTATTGCTCTATATGTTTAACTGGATATTGTCATATTCTTATTAGAATCAGAGAGTGGGAAGAGACGCAAGGACCATCCAGTCCAACTCCCTGCCATGCATTCCCAACAAATGGCCACCCAGCCTTTATTTAAAAACACTCTGCCACACTTCGAGAGCAGTTCAACAGTATCCTGCTGTAGAACAGCTCTCATCATCAGGAGGTTCTTCCTGGTATTGAGACGGAATCTCTTCTCCTGCAGTTGGAATCTATTTCTCTCTGTCCAGCAGAAAACAAGCTTGATGCTTCCTCAATATTGCATGTCACTGAGACTTTGTTCCATCTTTTATTCCTTCTTCTTTTTGCCCTTCTCCCACTATGCCATTATGTATTTTCAAAAGTAAACAAACAAACATTTAGAAAGAGAGAGGAATATTCAGAGAATCAAGCTGTAATCTTTTAAGAGTTAAGCACCCAAAGCTATGGCAAGGAAAGCAGCAATTGTTCAGTTTTCTTCACATTTTGTTAAAAAATAAGCTACCTTCCTGCTGGAGTGGTACCTATTGATCCACTCACATTTCATAGAATCATAGAAGCATAGAATCATAGAGTTGGAAAAGACCTCATGGGCCATCCAGTCCAGCCCCCTGCCAAGAAGCAGGAATATTGCATTCAAAGCACCCCTGACAGATGACCATCCAGCCTCTGTTTAAAAGATTCCAAAGAAGGAGCCTCCACCACACTCCGGGGCAGAGAGTTCCACTGCTGAACGGCTCTCACAGTCAGGAAGTTCTTCCTCATGTTCAGATGGAATCTCCTCTCTTGTAGTTTGAAGCCATTGTTTCGCGTCCTAGTCTCCAGGGAAGCAGAAAACAAGCTTGCTCCCTCCTCCCTGTGACTTCCTCTCACATATTTATACATGGCTATCATATCTCCTCTCAGCCTTCTCTTCTTCAGGCTAAACATGCCCAGCTCCTGAAGCTGCTCCTCATAGGGCTTGTTCTCCAGACCCTTGATCATTTTAGTCGCCCTCCTCTGGACACATACCAGCTTGTAAATATCTCTCTTCAATTGTGGTGCCCATTTGCATGTTTTTGAACTACTAAGTTGACAGAAGCTGGGGTTAACAGCGGGAACTCACACCACTCCCCGGATTTGAACCTGCGACCTTTCAGTCAACAAGTTTAGCAGCTCAGCTGTTTAACCCATTACGCCACCAGGAGCTCCTTAACCTTCAGGGTTGAGAAGGACAGGATATAAATATGATAAATAAATAAATAAATTTGTATATACTGAACCATCAGAAAGCAAAACGGCGACTATCTCAGGCATTCATGTGGATGATTTAAGAGATGCTCAACATGTACTGGGTCATGATTTGGCAATTATTCTTTCTGAATATCATGACGATGAATGGCATATCCAGAAATGCATGTAGATAGATTTTCACATACATCTTCTCCTCTGTCTCAAGAAATACCATCACATCCAGTGCTATGGAACTAAAAGACTGAATGAAAACTATCAGTTGAATGTAAGTTCTACTGTAGTCAATGGATAACTTTAAAATGCAGCCATCCTAACCTTGATTTAAATCATTAGACCTAATCTTTTCATATTTCATATCAATAATAAGTGATATATCTCCTATACTCTTTTTAATGTTGACTAAGCTTGAGTGCATTATGCTACCATTTAAGTTTAGTGTTAAAAATTTAAAAACAGAAATGATTTCTTATTTATCTCTACGTTAATTTGGGAGAGGTCCAATACATTATGCCGATCTGGGTTTTTCCCCTCAAGCTAGAACATTGAGCTACAAACATTTCTAGTTTGAGCAACATATCCTTTGCAACAGGAAAAAGCACCATCATACACTAACATATAATCCAGTTTCCGAATGCAGATTATCTGCATTAAACTGGATTATATGACAGAGTAGACTCATATAATCCTGTTCAATACAGTTAAATCTGCATCGTATTAGTTGACACTGACCATCGTAATGCAGTTCAAATTGCATTATATGGCAGTGTAGATAGGGCTGAATTTCCTTGGAGTAAAGGCTCTTGGAAGCAGAGACTTTGAAAATGATGACTCCAGGGAATCTTAACTTCTAAAAGTTCATTTTTCATGAGAGTTTGTCACATACTTTTGATTCCCCACCCCCTTTACATTTTTACACAACAAAACTCTCTTGTAAGTGAATGTCGAGGCTCATATCATTTTCTGCTCCAGTCATGCAATTCAGGCATACAAACTCATTCCAGGTTTTGCATTCAGTTCATTTTTCATATCCCCCTTCCCCTAACTTGTTTATGTTAGCTTAGCCTTCATCAAAACGCTGTCTTAATTAAATCTGAAAAATGGACATTTGACTTTACTTTAAGCGATGATTTTGGTCTGCCATTGATAAAAAAAAGTTAGATATACAGAACAGACATATGCATTGTATATGGCTCAGTCCTGGACTTTTTTTTAATCATCATGGCTTCTTCTTCCTTTTGCACTTTTAATCATGTTGTTAACAAGCTTTCAGTTTGATTTGACACTGTTACATACATACCAACTGACTTTACTACAGATGTGAAAATGCACGTGAAATCCTGGCCTCATAAAAAAACAAAACATTTTTTTTATTATACGTTGAATGTCCCTTTATCCAAAATACTTAGGACCAGAAGTGTTCTGGTACGGCAGTACCAGGGGCTCCAACTTTATTTGCTTTATATTAAAGGTTTGCCTGCAATCCTAGGCTTGGGATTTTGCAGCAGGGTGGCTTCCTGTTAAAGTTTGCAGTTATAGGGCAGTTATAGGGCAAGTCCATCATAATTTAGCTTTGGTTCTGCCCCTTATTCTCGGCTCTGGGAAGAGAGAGGAACCATTTTAGTCAGTCACTCACAAGAAAGCCAGTCTATAGGACGCAAATCGGTTTGTCCCATAGGAAAGTCTTCATTCCTCAAGACCATCCGGGGACCATCCGGAAACTATTCAGGGAAACAGAAGGAAAAGATCCCAAAGGCTCTGGCTGAGAGCTCACAGTCTCTCAGCCTCACAGCACCAGAGGGGAAAAACAGCCCTGAAGTTCCCATTAGACAGCATTGCAGAACCACGAAATTCCAGCTGCAATATCTTCAAGCCTCAGCCGGTAAGGTCTGCTCGATACCCAGATGCACGTGGATTTGGTAGTAGTACCCACGCCGACGAGGCATAGATAGAAAGCAGCCTGGGAGAGGTTATAAAGCGTTCTTCCTCATGCTGAGAGAGTACAGTTAATTTAAATCAGTGCCAGTCTCTTAAAGACTAGAATAGAAAAGCCTTGAAGTGTTGTTTGAAGATTTGTTCCTTAATAAAGACTTTGTTGTACCATTAAAGACTCTAAAGCCCATTACTTCAGGAAATCTCTAACAATCTCTCTTCGGGCACCCCGGCTTCCCTCTGGGTTTAAAGTATACGTCCTATAGAATAAAGACATTTTGATCAGACCAGTGCGCGACAGAGCAAGAAGTATTTTGGATTTGGAGGTTTTTACAGATTTTTGAATATATGTACATAATGGGATATCTTAGAGATACCTGGGTGTAAACTCAAAATTTACTCATGTTTCATTAAAAGATATTTTACACTATACTTTAAAATAAAGTATAGTGTAAAATTACCTGTCCAAGCATAACTCCCGCTATGACCCACCTTGGAGGTTAAGACCATCAGGAGAGGCCCTGCTCTTAGTCACACCCCGATTGCAAGCACAACTGGTGGGGACGAGAGACAGGGCCTTCTCAGTGGTGGCCCCTCACCTATAGAACTCCCTCCTCAGTGAAATTAGATCTGCCCCATCCCTCTTGACCTCAGGAAAAAACTAAAAACATGGCTCTGGGATCAGGCTTTCTGTTCCATACTCCTCTTCTGAGGAGGAGGAGGCTGAAGATTTGGAGCCGAGTGTTGAGGAGGAAGAAGAGTGTGAGGAAAGCATACTGCCAGTTCCTACCTTTCAGGAACACTGACGGGCGAAAGGAGAAAGTGAGATAGAATTGCTGCAAGGATGCTGAGCAATCAGACCTTGCCCTAGGAACACCTGTGTTGGGAGCTGAGAGATATAAATCAGCAGTAAAGCAAGAGGTCAATGCTGGCAACAACTATGCTACTTTGTGCTCTAGTTTCCTTGCTTGCAGCTCCAGTAAGTGTCTCACAAAGACTTTTTTTGCCAAAGATTCTGGTTTCATGTCTGATGTGAGGCTTTTACTTGCTTTGACCCTTGTTGTAAGGCTGATTCTGGGACAAAACAGGACACTTTCGGCCAGTAACAGGAGTAGTGCAATATGAGACTCCAAAGTAATATAATGATGACCTGGGCTGACCCTGGAATATGATTTGAATCATGTGCTTTTAAGTGATGTTTCAATGCTATGTTTTTAATGGGTTTGGTTTTAACATTTTTGTTTACTTACTGATGTATTCATCATATGACTTTGCAAGGCCACCCTGAGTCCCCTTAAGGCAGTGTTTCTCAACTTGGGGGTCGGGACCCCTGGGGGGGGTCAGAGGGGTCACCAAAGACCATCAGAAAACGCAGTATTTTTTGTTGGTCATGGGGGTTCTGTGTGGGAAGTTTGGCCCAATTTTGTCATTGGTAGGGTTCAGAATGCTCTTTGATTGGAGGTGAACTATAAATCCCTGGAACTACAACTCCCAAGTGTCAAGTCTCTTTTCCCCAAACTCCACTAGTGTTCACATTATTGAGCATTCATGCCAATTTTGATCCAGATTCATCATTGTTTGAGTCCACAGTGTTCTTTGGATGTAGGTGAACTACAACTCCAAAACTCAAGGTCAACCAAACCCTTCTAGTATTTTCTCTTGGTCATGGATGTCCTGTATGTCATGTTTGGTTCAACTCTATTGTTTGCGGAGTTCAGAATGCTCTTTGATTTTAGGTGAACTATAAATCCCAGCAACTACAACTCTCAAATGACAAAATAATCCACCCACCCACCTACCTACCCCCAATATTCAAATTTGGGCATATCGGGTATTTGTGTCAAATTTGGTCCTGGGAATGAAAATACATTCTGCATATCGGATATTAACACTACAGTTCATAACAGTAGCAAAATTACTGTTATGACATAGCAACAAAAATAATTTAATGTTTGGGGGTCACCACAACATGAGGAACTGTATTATGGGGTCGCGGCATTAGGAAGGTTTAGAACCACTGCCTTAAGGGTTGAGAAGGACAGGATATAAATATGATAAATAAATAAATAAATAAATTTGTGTGTACTGAACCATCAGAAAGCAAAAGGGCGACTATCTTAGGCACTCATGTGGATGATTTAAGAGATTAAAGGAGGGCTCCCTGCTCATATGTGCATCCCATATCTGTATGTAGTAAACCATTTGTGTTGGTTTTTCTTTTTTTTTCTTTTTTTTTCTAACCATGCCAAACCTGTTCGACTAGAGGCATCACTGATGTTAAAAAAAGTACCATAAGTGTGTGTAGCACATGGGAAACAAAACCACTTTCCAATCACTTTTTCAAAAAAAATGCTTGCACACCGTTTTAAGAGCCTGAATCTTTGCTTGCCAGGCACCCTCCTTCTGTTCCCAAATTGTTAACAAGCTGTTAATCCTACTTCACTGCAGGAAATCAGAATTGAGTAAGCAAAGAAGGGGACAGGGAGGAGGGACTGCACAGATGCCAAACACAGCTAGAAATGCTTATTTCTTCCTTTGCAAAAGAAAGACTGCATCACATCCTTTCGCTTTGAAAGCACCTCAGAGAAGTCAAAAACATGGGACACCCTCCTGCCCCAGTCATCACCTCTACCATGCACCATCCCCACTCCCTAGCACACTTACCTTGCAACCCTCAATCCATAAATTAATCAATCACAATTCCAGTTGATTCATGTTCAGAGGCCAGTTGTAAGATCAGCATTGCGTCTTTCCTTCACAATGGCAACAACTCAATCCCACTTTAAATGCCGCAGTTCTGGTCTATGAAATCCTGAGTTTATTGGTTTGGTGAAGAAAACAGAATTATCTGCTAAAGAGAGCACTAGTTCACAGCTATGGCAAATGCTAAGGGTTTCCTCAAACTATAAATTCTAGGATTCTATAGAATGGAGATAGATATTGTGGTTGAATTGGTTTCAAAGTGGTTAAAATATGTAAGATAATATGAGAATATGCTCTGGGAGGGGATAAAGGTGGCCGATAGTGGGAACAGGAAACAAAGAAAGTGACAGGATATATTCGAACTAGTAAGTGTAATTTATGGACCCATTTTCTAATGGGTGCCCTTTGTGTAGCTACTTTGGAGGCCCTATTTATTTATTTATTTATTTATTTATCAATTTTATATACTGTCACTCCCCGAAGGCTCGGAACAGTTTACAATATACATGTGCGATACATTACATTTAAAATCAAAGAAAAATTTCAATCAACAAGATTCAAATGCCAGCCTAAATAAATAAGTTTTACAAGCTCTATGAAAAGATAGCAAGTCTTGGAGAGCTCGTGTTTCTGCTGGCAAGTCATTTCACAGGTAAGGAGCCACCACCGTGAATGCTCTACACCTAGTAGACATCAGGTGAAAGGTCCTAAAATTGGGAACTTCAAGGAAATTCTGATCGTCTGAACCGAGTGATCTCGGAGGTGAATTTCAGGCAGAGCTTCTTGCTCCTGAGGAAGGACTGATGAAGCGAGAGGTGGACAAAAAGTCTCACTATTCTCTCTTAGTGAGGATTTAACAGAGAAGTGTCTTTGGGTTCTCTGTGCACATATGTACAGACATTTATGTATTTCTGTGTGTTTGTGTGTGTCTGAGAGACAGAAAGAGTGAAAATGGCTCATGATTACCAAATCTGTGTACTTCCCAGATCTAAAAAAGGGTGTGTACCCCTGTAAAAGGTGATAAAAATATTATTGAAGGTTGACTCCCAAGGCTGTTAAAGTACCTAGGACAAAGTAGTTTTTATTTCATTTCACTGGACATAATTTCATATTTCCTTTGCTACCTCAAAAAGGTACATATTTTGAGGATTTTGTAACGTTTCTTTCAATTGAGTCACCAAGTTAGCAATTCAGCAGATAAAAAGTAAATATCCTTCAAAATACAACCAACCCTCGGGATCCACAGATTCTGCATCCATGAATCCAACCATCTGTGCTTCAAAATATTCCTCCCTCACTCCAAAAAAACTTGATTTTGCTATTTTATATAAGGGAGAGTATTTTACTATACCATTGTACATAATGGGACTTGAATGCCCATGAATTTTAATATCCACCAGAAATCCGGAAATCAAACCTAAGTGGATACCAAAGGTCCACTGTACCCAACTTAACTAGGTGGTCATGTTTCTGCAGGCCACATTACAAATACTTCAAAGCCTTATCCTTATTCTCCATTTGGAAGTGAGTGATGGGAGTCATTGAACTGGAAGGACAGGCGGATCAAGGAAGATGCTGAGCAGCAGTGCCACCATAAATCAGTGCAATTTCTTCTGAAGGCTTGTCTATACTGGCTTGATGCCCACATTGAATCAGAAGTTGATATCCAAATGACCTCCAGGGACTCCCGCTCCTGAACATGAGATAAAATTGGTTGTTTTTACTGCATGTTGTGCAAAGTTGGGGATACCTCAACTTTGAATAACTCTTCAGGATGAGTGTGAATAGCACACACTAATCCAAACTGGAGAGAGGGAACTCTGAAGTGTGTGCGTAAGATAGATAGATAGATAGATAGATAGATAGATAGATAGATAGACACTATATATATATATATATATATATATATATATATATATATATATACACACACACACACACACACACACACACACACACACATGTATGTATGTATGTATACACACACACACACAGAGCTGGGCATATAAGACAACCCCCAACTTTTCCAGTTAAAATATAGCGTTTGGGATATACTCACCGGATGACTACCCCTCTTCCAACGCGCACCAAATAAAATTTTTAAATAAAATTTTAAAAATATCTGATTTTATTTAAATATGGTAATTTTCCTATTACTGTACCTCCTTCTCTGCCTTTTGGTTCTCGCACATGTGCACCTGTGCTGCTTCACTGGAGTCATCAGGAGTAAGATCTGAGAGGCAGAGAAGGAGGTATGGTAATACGATACAAGAGTGGGCCAGACGGGTGAAAGAGGTGTGTTTTTCTGGGCACAGCACTGCTCTATCTCTTTTTTCCATACCTCAGGTGTCCCGGACGCTTGCACCTTGCTCCAGCCTTCACTTACACCTTTCTGGTGAGGTGCTCCCTCACCTCGTCATTGGGACTGCATCAAGTCACTTCTATCCACAAATCTTGGTGAATGGATTTTCTTCTACCATACTTGTACAGCGCCACCCTTGCTGCTTTCATATGGTCACCGCATACAGTGGGGATGCGGTCACGGTAATTTTTGAGCTCCCCCCACCATATGCAGCGACTGCAGATTCTCTAGTCCAGCTCAGAAGTTTCTGCACCAGCCCTATAAGATGACACCCAGCGTATAAGATGGCCCCCAACTTTGAAGAAGATTTTTCTGGGTTTAAAAGTAGCCTTATACGCCAGAAAATACAGTATATATAATATCCACCACTTGCTGACTAGTTAATTCTCCTTTGAGATTAAAATTGTGTTGTTAAACAGTGAGCTTGGCTCTCCTCCGTACTTATATAGCTTTGTTGGACTGTAGCCACTGATCGGGCAAATGGAGCAACTGGATTTCAATTCCAAGGCATTTTAGGCACCGTCCCACAGGGTGGCTGCAAAGTAATAAAATGAGGTAGTCTGGAGTGAACTAGCACGGGCAGGATGCTGTTCATCGCTGCAGCAATGTTTTTGGTCTTTGGTGGTAGGACTTGATACACGACCTTCCTGCAATTTATTATAGCCTTTCCCCCAAAAGGTTGCAGGGATTTTTCAGCTCTGGAAATAGTATTCCTAAATAATGGTTTTGTATAACCCTCTCCTTTTTTCCCCATTGTGTATTAGTTACAGGCTGCCAAATTTGCACTTGAAATACCCTAATTTCCATCCAGTCCCAAACTCATATCAGCAATATAAGCTTTCCCCTGTGACTTGTATCACTATCAAATAATGATAAATATCAATGATCAGACATTAATAGGAGCATTTTTGCAATTTAATTATACCATGACATTGTCTTTCTTCTTCCCCTATTCCCCAATTTTACCCTGCCCTCCCCTCAATTTATCATAGGCCCACAGGAAAGTGGGGGGGAAATCAGCAAATGTGCTATTGTTTTGTCTAGAAGTGATATTGTTTCAGATTCAAAGGATGAGAGAAAGGAAAATGGACACTCACCACAAAATACTATCACCCATTCTCTGCAACAATAGCAAGAACAATGTTATGTTTAAGTCAGGAATTTATGTATCAGCATTACAGACTCAAGTAATTATTGATAAGAAACTTGGGTAGAACTACAAAAGCTTTAAGTATATGTTAGCTCAGCAAATATGCATTATCCTGATATGTGTTTCCATTACCCAGATGTTGGAATGCATTGCCCAGATGTTGGAATTACACTGATCTCCCCTGTATGATTGCTTGTTTGTATGTGCTCCCTGTCCACATATCTGAGCTGTAGCCCCTTTCCTCCAAGCCTTGTAATACAGATTAGTCTTGTTTCTAGTCTAGAAGAAATGAGAACACTGATTGAGGTCCCAAAAAACAACTTTATTAAAAGCACTTTGAAAAAGCTGAAGGCATGTTTAGCTTATTGCAACTGCAGGGACGTTACTAGTGGAAAGCATGGCCAACACAGAATTAATAAATATATAGAAGAACTAGCCTGACTGAGGAGAATTAGTATGGCTCTTGAAAAGATCGATCCTGCTTCATCACCATACATTTGAAGTTCTGTGTCAGATATTTATTTATTTAGTATTTTTATAAACTGCCTTTCTCACCCCTGGGGGGACTCAAGGCAGTTTACAACATATTAATGGCAAGAATTCAATGCCAACATACATATAATAAAATAAAATTGCAATAACTAAATACTGACATTAAAACCATTAAACATAAGCACATACAACATGTAGACACTAAGACAAAGCATTACAAGCATCCTAATATAAATATTAAAATTACATAATCCAAAAATCTCCACCGTGGCCATTCCAATTGTCATAGTACGTATTTCTTGAATATTCTTTGCATTGGGTTGTTGTAGGTTTTTTGGGCTGTATGGCCATGTTCTAGAAGCATTCCCTCCTGACGTTTTGCCTGCATCTGTGGCAAGCATCCTCAGAAGTTGTGAGGATGCTTGCCACAGATCCTCACAACTTCTGAGGATGCTTGCTACAGATGCAGGTGAAACATCAGGAGAGAATGCTTCTAGAACATGGCCAAACAGCCCAAAAAACCTACAACAACCCAGTGGTTCCAGCCATGAAAGCCTCGACAATATATTCTTTGCCCGGTCCCACAACCACGTCTCTTTTTCTTTCTAAAGGCCAAGAGGGAGGGTGCTGATCTAATCTCACTGGGGATAAAGTTCCAGAACAAAAGAGCTACCACTGAGAAGACCCTGCCTCTCGTCCCCACAAACCGTACTTCATAGAGGAAGATATGTCCAGATAGGTAAGCTGGGCCAGAACCATTTAGGGCTTTATTGTTGTTTGTTGTTGTTTGAGGCCTTGGCCTTCGTAAGCCGCATCGAGTCCTTCGGGAGATGCTAGCGGGGTACAAATAAAGTTTAATAATAATAATAATAATAATAATAATAATAATAATAATAATATCTCCAGTAAAAGTTTGTGGGGTGGGAGCTTTCAGAGGCAGTCTCAGGCCCCTTCTACACAGCTTATAAAATTCAAGTTATCTGCTTTGAACTAGATTATATGGCAGTCTAGACTCAGATAATCTAGTTCAAAACAGATAATGTGGTTTATCTGCCTTAATATTCTGCATTATATGGCAGTGTAGAAAGGGCCTCAGAGATTTATATTGTGTGTGTGTGTGCAGAGAGCCATCCTATATTAGAAGGATGGAATAGGTGAGCTTGCAACTCCCATCTTAGGTCCCTTCTATACAGCTGAATAAAATCCCACATTTTCTGCTTTGAACTGGAATATATGGCAGTGTGGACGCAGATAACTCAGTTCAAAGCAGATATTGTTGGATTTTCTGCCTTGATATTCTGAGTTATATGGCTGTGTGGAAGGCTCCTTAGTTTGTACAGCTTGGCCATAGGTTTACCATTTCTGTGAAATGAAAACTAGTTGAGCAGAAAGCCCTACTACATCCCCATCTATGCATAAAACAAAATTTAGCGCTTGCCATTCCACACTGAGTTTGTCAAACCCCAAGGGTGTGTACCTTTAGAGATTTCTTTTTAAAATAAAAATCAAATTAAAAATCAAGTTGACCAGGGATAAGAAAGGTAGAATTACAGTTTAATCATTACAATGGAAGTTTCATAGGCAATTTTGTGATTTGCTTTGAATTCTTCAATGAATGAGATGTAACACAAATCAATGAGACTGGCCCACATATAAAATTGATCATAGCTGGAAAGTGTGAAACCCTCCAGTTCTTAGGTAAAGGTAAAGGTTCTCCCCTGATATTGTTGTACCTCAAAATAGATTCTCCTTGCTGAAATCACCAGAACTGCACACAGACTGAAGTTTTTGTAATTTATTAAAAAGTAAAAGATAGAAAGTTTAAAAAGCAAATAGTGTTCCAAAGATAAATAAAACATAGAACTGTAAAGCAGAATTCCAAATGGCACCAACGAAATGAAGTCCCATGAGAACATGACAAAATCCCAAGACCATGGACACAGGAAAACGAGCACAAGCTGTTTGGTTGAGCGAGAAGTTGCTCTGACAAAGGTTTGTTTTCAAACACACTGCTTAATACCCTTTGCAATATATGAAAGCATTTCTTTGGCCTCTGATCTCCTTGTTGGCTATTCTCACACTCCTTCAAACTCTAAATTCCAAACGGACAGCCCAATCTAAGATTCCCATTTCATCAAGGTCAGGCTGCTCATTAGTGTCAGCCTGGTTGCCTTCCTGCCTACTATCAGGGTGAGAACTGTCCTCCTTTTCTGAGTCCATTTGCACCTGGTGAGTTTCAGTATCAAAAACATCATTCCCTGCTGTGGGAAACTGAACTTGTACACCCTGTTCCTCATTGTCTACAACAGGAACATTTTGAACCTGATTGTGAACCTGAATCCCTTCATCCTCGTCAGAGTCACTCTGAGACCCCATCTGAGTCACAACACTATCAGTCCGTGTCTGTGGTTGAGTCACAACAGATATTAAGTCCAGTCATGTCTGACTCTGGGGGTTGGTGCTCATCTCCATTTCTAAGCCGAAGAGCTGGCGTTGTCCATAGACACCTCCAACATCATGTGGCCGACATGACTGCATGGAGCACCGTTACCTTCCCGCCTATTGATATACTCATATTTGCCTGCTTTCCAACTACGAGGTTGGCAGAAGCTGGGGCTGACAGCGGAAGCTCACGCTGCTCCCTGGATCCGAACCTGTGACCTTTCGGTCAACAAGTTTAGCAGCTCAGTGATTTAACCCACTACGCCACTGGAGCCTCCAGTTTTTACTGGATGTCGAAAATTTTGATCCAACAATATCTGGAGGGATACATAATCCCTAGCCCTATAAAACATGGCATAGGGAGAAGGATGGAGGGGGCATACATGACACATTTAAAGCCCCCTTCCATGACCTGCTGGTTCTATCCCAGCAAATTTTCAAACTCTTTTCATGTGCTTTGGAAACCAGAGCATTGATTCTTAGCAGATCAAGAATCAAGAAGACAGAAAGCATTTAGCAGCTATACAAGTTCTGGAGAAGCAGTAGGAAGTTATTTGGGCATGTTCCAACCAAGCCAGTGATTATTCTGGAGAGAAAGCAAGGGAGGAGGAATGAGAACCAAAGAAAAAAGCAATGGATCGTCTTCCACCCTCTACAGTTTGAAACGCTATGCAAAATGTAAGAGATGTCAACAGCTTTGCTGTTCAGCCAAACATCATGAAAGACCACTGTTTCATTTTGCATTAGCTCTGGAACTTAAAAAGAATTACAACCTCAGTGGTTATTCAGAGAGCAGCTGCATTACAAAGCTGCTATGGTTAAACCTGTCAAAATTCATGAGTAAACAGAATGTGAGTCCAGACATTGTACTGCCGGGGGAAATCGATTGCTTTTTCTTCAAGATAAAAGGAAGAGGTTTGCTTGGGGCAATGTGGAGTATAACTAGCAACTGTTCCACATTAGCCACAACATTCTTCTTTTCTACCACCCAATCTTCTTTGTGAGTTCTTTGGTGAAGAGCTACGGCTCTGCAGCGCATGTTGGGAGCCTCCGAACTGGAAATAATTAAAATACACATTTCATTTATAGTGGACCTTATGTGAATTGAAGTAAAGATTGCCAAGGTTTCCTAGGTAGATGATTTAATGATGTGTTCTGCATTTCCTGAATTTTCCACATTTTAATGGCCTTTGTGCCTGATTTGGACAGGGAGGGAGGGGAGATATAAAAGCCCTGAAGGCTAGAACCCTTAAGCTCTAGCTGAGGCAGAGATTTTTCCATCTATACATAAACAGGAGAAGGTGGACTCAAGTTCAATTAAGATTGAAATGTTTATATCTCTCTCAGCAGACTGTATTGTATATTGCACTATCATTAAAAATTCAGATGGCCATGTCATGAGATGGCTAGTGTGATGGTTCTTCACCATTCCTAATAATTCTGAGTTTGCCAGTGGCAGGGTGGGGGAGACATTTGAGCGACCAAGGTCATGTGGCTGGCATGACTGCATGGAGCACCGTTTACCTTCCCGCTGAGATGGTACCAATTGATCTACTCATATTTGCATGTTTTTGAACTGCTAGGTTGGCAGAAGCTGGAGCTAACAGCAGGAGCTCGCCCCATCCTGTAGTTTGAACTGTCAAACTTCTGGTCAGCAAGTTCAGTAACTCAGTGGTTTTTAATCCATTATGCCACCCCAGTCCCAGATTTCTCACATGTTCTTTCTTTCTGTATCACTCTGGCCTGCAGCCATTCTCCTCTTCTCTCTCCCTCCATTGAACTATTTATTTAGATATGAATAGATAATTTGTAATGAAAGTTACTTTATATCATTTATACAGACTAAACCTTTTTTCTTTTTTCAACTAGACCCTGTCTTTGGATGACTAGTTATGGGATGGTTGGTTTTCAGTTTCTGCTTGTCTGTTGATGACTTTGCTTGAGAGAATCAGTACTATTGTCCACATTTCCTGACACTAGGTTTGGTTTCAAATAAAACATCACAAACCACAAAGTGTAATGAATCAAAATGTAATGTTTGTATAGTTGTATATTTTAAATGGTTATAATGATGCTTTTATTTTAAGCTGTTTTGAGTCCCCTTTGGGGGAGATAAAGCGGGGTATAAATAAATATAATAATAATAATAATCATCATCATCATCATCATCCCAGGTGACAGCAGAATTGACGAGAAGCAAGCGGAAAAGCTTACACAATATGAGGATTTAAAGATAGAACTGCAAAGACTCTCACACAAGCCAGTAAAGATGATCCCAGTGATGATCGGCACACTGGGTGCAGTGCCTAAAGACCTTGGCCTGGGATAGGGATCTTTATGGTATTTAATCTTTGGAACCATGATGTTCTGCATGTGAAGTATACTATACATAAATGGTTAACCTTGTAGAAGAACATCTACAACTGTGTGAATTATTTGAAGGATGGATGCTTCTCTGCTCTGGTTTCTGGTATCACTTCACTGGGACAGATACCCATTGGTCAAAATATAGAAATTACAATGATCACAAGATTCTGGGAAACAGAAGAGATTTTAGCCTCAACAATATTGATACATTATTGCAGATTATTGATATGCTTCCCTTGACTAATTGAGAGGGATGATCCAGGACAATGAAAGGGATCCCAGCCCTGCAGCTTTGTAATAACAAGAGTACATAAGATAAGGAAGGTGATCATGTGTAGTCGGAATATCATGACCATTTTTACTATGGAGTTAGCATATCTGCATTTTAATAAATGTTTTTGCTATTGGTGAAAGATGCTATACTACTTGGGAAAAGTTGGGAAATAATTTGTCCATCAAGAAATGTTATGACTAAGGTAAAGGTAAAGGTAGTCCTTTGACATTAAGTCCAGTCATGTCTGACTCTGGGGTGTGGTGCTCATCTCCATTTCTAAGCCGAAGAGCCAGCGTTGTCCGTAGACACTTCCAAGGTCATGTGGCCGGCATGACTGCATGGAGCGCCGTTACCTTCCCACCGGAGCGGTACCTATTGATCTACTCACATTTGCATGTCTTTGAACTGCTAGGTTGGCAGAAGCTAGGGCTGACAGCGGAAGCTCACGCCGCTCCCCGGAATCAAACCTGCCACCTTTCGATCAACAAGCTCAGCAGCTCAGTGCTTTAACCCACTGCGCCACCGGGGGCTCCTATGACTATACACACACTATAGTTATGACTATACACACTGAAAACTATCTGCCAGAAAGAAGGAAAGAAAGAGTAGAAAAGGAAGGGAGGTCCATAACAAGAAAAATATTTTTAAAACACACAAGGCACTGTGTGTCTAGTCATCTTTATCCATGCCTTAGTATTTTTAATTTCCATGTATGAATGTCAAAGTCAGACAGTGAAAAAAGCTGGCAGAAAAAAAATCAACTTGTTAGAAATCAGGGTTTAGAGGAAAGTTCTACATGGACTGTCAAAGAGACAAATAAATGGCTTTGAGAGCAAATCACGCCTAGAAGCCAAAATGCCTGAGGCTATTGAATCATAAGACAATATGATTCATTGGAAAAGTTAATAATGTTTGGTAAAATGGAAGACAGTGGGTAAAGAGGATTGATTCATTCAATGAAGCCACAGATTTGACTGCAAGACTTGAACAGAGCTGTTAACAAGGTCCCTTGGAAGTCTCTCACTGTCTTAACAGTGCATAACAACAATTGTGGTGGCACAAGCTCATGATTTCCATGTGTCACATATCCTTTTTTGACCTAGTGACATGGAGTGTGTTCCTAGCCAATGGATAATCTAGAAATCCAAACAAATCTATTCCATATTTCATATGCCACAATC